>PITA01011808.1:7598-64762 GCA_004023965.1 Spilogale gracilis | reverse complement strand
AAAAAAAAAAATATTTTATTTATTTATTTGACAGAGCAAGATCACAAGTAGGCAGAGAGCGAGGAGGAAGCAGGCTCCCTGCTGAACAGAGAGCCCTATGCGGGCCTTGATCCCAGGACCCTGAGATCATGACCTGAGCCGAAGGCAGAGGCTTTAACCCACTGAGCCACCCAGGAGCCCCCAATTCCCTCTGCTAATAAAAATACACTCATAGTGACTACGAAAGTCATAGCCAAGGAGTTTATCGAATTCAGAAAATTTCTCTTTCTGTTGAATTTTCTCACTTAGGGTATGTAAAGTAGTTTCCCTCCTTAGTCTGGGCTATCAGTAACTATTGCCATATATGGAATGGTCCCTTGTATTTAAAACAAATTAAGAGAGAGAAATCCTTGCTGTGTAATGTCAAGTCAATAGAACAGTCCTAGAGTTTCCAAGAGAAATGTATAGTTTTGTTACCAATTTGAAATGGTATTTTTTTAAATTGCTTTGTTTTTTAAAAAAATATTTACTGGTTTGAGAGAGAGAAAGTGAGGGGGAGGGAGGGAGAGGGAGAGAGAGAATCTTAAGCAGGGTTTAAGGAGGGCTCAATCTCACCACCCTAAGATCATGACCTGAGCTGAAATCCAGAGTTAGACACTTAACTGACTGAGCCACCAAGGCACCCCAAATTTGCAATGTTTAGAGAGCCTCTTGGCTGTGATCTTTCAGTGACCACAGAAAAGCATCCTGCCTCTGTCAAGAACAGGGTTTCAGGAAATGGGAAGACAGCAGTCCTGCCTTGAGTCTTCATCAACAGCGGGTGTCTACTCCACTCTTTACCTTCTCAGTCCTGTGACATTACATAAAGACTATATGATGGAATATATGAGGAATATGATAAACTCTTAGAATCTGAAATAACTACATTAAGTTCTTCATTGGTGGACCTTCAATACATTTTTGAAATTATATATTTTTCTTCACTCACGTCTGTTGCATCTGTTTTCTTCTTACCCTTAATGAGTATCTCCCATCAGCAAAAGAAGCCCTCTTCTCTTTCAGAAGAGCTGGGGTTCCACTGAGGACACATTTGCAGAATTTCTTCTGTTCTTTGGTTGTGTCATTATTATAAAAGCAAGGTTTCTACCCTGAGCCTTTCTGGCTCCCATTTGTAATCAATGCAGAGACCCAAAGAAACACTTTGTTTCTTCTACTTGTGTTAGTCATCTGCTGTCTTTCATCCCACCAACACAAAAGAGCTGGTAAACAATTTCTTTCAGGAATCAAGCTCCCACTCCTGGTTCCATTACTATTCTTGCAGTAGTTAATTTCAGTGTAACAAGCAACATTTGAATCTTTTCAATGAACTGGGTGCTGTCCAGCATAAAATGATAGACAAGAATCAAGGAGTTTACCAACCAGAGGGGGAAATTTAAGCCTTGACTTTTTAAATGGACGTGAATTTTCCAAATTACTGTTTCACCAAGTATGGTACCCAGACCAGCAGACGTATCCATGGAATTGGTCAAGAACCACAACTGCCAGGGTTACCTGCCAAACCTGCTGAGTCAAGATCTCAGAGGGTAAAGAAGTCATTTTTAATTGGTTCCTAGATTTTTCTTATGCCTGCACAGTCCAAAAACCACTGGAGTCCTGTCACTGCCCTGCGCAGTTATAAAGAGCAATTAATCTGCATTGACACTCCAGCTGAAGAAGTTCTCCTCTTGGGATCAATTAAAATCGACCATGGAACTTGATGTGAAATGCAGACTCCTGGGTGTTCCCCAGTCATTTCTTCCTTAGTGGGTGGGGCTGAGGGCTGGAAATATACACTTTTAATGTGCATCCTAGTGATTCCGATACAATTCACTTAGTGGATAACACTTTGAAAAGCACTGACCTGTTGGATGGCGGTTGGTTGTAATCTCAGCAGTCTATTTAGGATGTGGCAACATTTAAGAAGTATTTTGTTAGGGGCTGGAGCAAAATGGTGAGATGCCAGATGAGGCAAGTCATATTAGTGGGCACGGAAAGCATGGTAAAATGTGACCCTTACTTGGCCCTGTGGTTTAAACTGCTGCAGCCAATTCTCTAATTGATTTCAATTGACCATAATAAATCCCATCTGGATTAGAAAACTTAGACTTTAAAAATAATTACACCATGTTCACTCAGATACGCCCTCTCATTGGGGAATGTAATCAATAAATAAAATATAGGTTGGAACACTATTTCCTGAAATGGTAATGATCTCCATTGATCACGTTTGCACAGGTGGGCTGAAAGTACAATGTGGTATAAGAGGATTCTCTGCCTTTTAAAGTCATGAAAACCAAAGGCTAAAGAAAATCCGTCTGGTGGCTTACATAATGTGTGAGGAACTTCATTGCTGGAAGGGTGGACACCGAAGTCATTTCCCACTTATTACTCTAATGTAGCAAGAAGGCATCACACGCCAAAGTCAGACTCCACAGAACCCTAAATAAATTTCTTGTAAATAAAATCTGTCATGTAGACTCAGAACCTCCTACAAATCCAATTATTAAAAAGGGGAGAAATTGTGCAAATTTTAGATAAATTTATCCAAAAAGATCCAATTTGTCACATGACTAACGTGGACTGTAAGAAGGAAAATCTTTGATGGTGAAAACAAATATTTAGCATGCTTCTGATTCATCCAGATTACAAAAGCTGTTAAATATCTTTCTGGAAGAGCCAGAATGACCTTTGTTGAGAAATGTCCTCAGACACCGTTATCTGTCAGTCCCAAATGTCACAAAAGCTTTGAGGACTGATCTAACCTCCAAACTCTTTTCAGAACTGAAGTCCCATGCTACCGCAAGGCTGATTCTGCGGTGCAGAAAAAATGGTAGCTCAAAGGCAGAAGTATATTAACTCATCAGGCCAATATGTGGACTTCACCTCTTTCCCTGATCCCCTTCACTGGATTCCCAAAAGGACCTCTGAACATGGTTTTGCCTGATTCAAATGAGAGAGAATTTCTCTGACTACCTTAGATCAATTTCTTATTACCTAATAAAAGCCTAGGGTTGATCTCCAGTGGAGAGAAGAAGCCTGCTACTCAGGATCAAGGAAAATATGCAAACAGTCTTGGGGGACAGAAGAGGTGAAGGGGACAGGCTCGGCTACTCTATATGATTAAGACCACAGACTAATTTTCTCTGCTCCTAACCTTCCTAAACATTCAGCCTTACTTTTCCTCACTGCTAACAGCCCATGCTTGTACTATAGTAGAATTTCCTTCTGTCGAAACAGGTTGAAACCAAGATCAGGTTTTTTTTTTTAATTATATTCTTTGACAAAATGGAAGATACCAATTGAATCTAAGAACTTGTGCATGGAGGGGAAAGTCTGTTCTATCTGAACAATGGTAATAAAAACTAGAACTGCCAGGGCTCTTTCTTTTTCCTTTATAAAGAAATTAGAATATTAAGAAATCAATTAAAATCCCATAAAAAGTACATGAGCTCATGTAATTCTCTTATAGACAATAACTGCCATTGATATTGGAATGAGATTATATAAAAGTTGTATTTGTTTTACCCAGTACAGATTTGCCAAATTTGTTACTTTCTAATTATGTTTGCACTGCTAAGACCTACTGTTCCCCAGGTTGTTTCAGACTTGAGCCTATGAGACCTCCCTCCTAAAGGCTGGTGATTTTGCACTGAAAGCAGTATTTCCCAGCCAAAAATGGAAACAGTCACCATGTGTAATCACGGTGAAAAGTGGGCGGGGCAGGATATGAACAACTCACTGTCACTCCTTGCAAAAAGGCTCAAAATATGCTCCTTTATTAGAACTGATTTTTTTCGAACCTTTTTCAAATTAAGAGGAGCGGAAATTACACCAAGCTGACCAAGTTGCATGAAGTAAAACGAGTGGCCTTGAGTAAATGCCTTCTTTGAGTAACATCAAATAAAACCAGTTTTTGAGAATTGCGATATGACAAGTCAGCAAAAACAAAAGCAATGTGATGGTGATGACGCTGTCCGCATATTGATTTCTATTTATGTTTTAGCTGTTTGAAAAAGTGAAAGAAGTTTGTCCAAATGTGCATGAGAAGATTAGAGCTATCTATGCAGATCTCAATGAGAATGACTTTGCCATCAGCAAGGAGGACATGCAAGAGCTTGTCTCCTGCACTAACATCGTCTTCCATTGTGCAGCCACCGTGCGCTTTGATGACCATCTGAGGTACACGCCCACTTCCCCCGCTTATGGTGCGCATGTGCACGTGTGTGAGTGGACGCGTGGGTGTCAGTTTCTTTGTGGTTTCTGTTAAAAAAGAAAAAAGATGTACACAAGTGATGAATCGCTAAATTTTGCCCCTAAGACACTGTATGTTAACTAAGTTGAATTTAAATTAAAAAAAATTTTTAAGATATATTCTCCATGAAGAAAAAATCGAAGGAGTAAAACTCAAAAAATCTCACCACCCAGAGATTACCATTTAATATCATAGAGAGCATCCACTTTACCTTTTCTTTACATATCCATAATAAAACAGACTTATCACCAAAAAAATGGCATCACACTGATAATTTTTTAGCAATATGCTCAGTTATATCTTTGGATAGCTTTGATTGTCAGTAGATACCCTATATTTTCCAATGACTGCCTGACATTCTCTTATGCATGTCTATAGTATACTCAACCAGTTCTGTATTGGTGGATATTTTTGGATTGTTCTTATTTTTCACTATTATAAAAACAATGCTTCAGTGAACACCTCTGTGCTTGCATCTTTTTTTATACCATTGTGTGCTTTGCTTTGGGTAAATGTCCAGAACTAAAATTGTTAGAGATGTACCTGATGTGCCCAGGGTTAGAAACTGTTTACATTTTGACCTGTAATACTGCATTGTTTTCCACAAAGGTAGTGTTGATTTACATTGTCCCAGTGCACGTGAATGCTCATTTCTGACACCCAAGCTGTACTGTATTACCATTATTTTTAATGTTGCCAATACAATGGGAATACCATTGAGTATTTTGATTTTGTTTTTATTGATAATTAGGAAAGTTGAGGATGGGAAATGCTGATTGGCATTTTATTCTTTTGTGAAATGCCTATTCATGTTCTTTGCCTGTTTTTCTATGGAAATATGTTTTTCCTGTCAGTTTTAAGACTTGTTAGAAGAGTTAGCGTATTGATTTTTGGGTTTTTTTAAAGCTCAAAATATTTTAAATTTATCATTTGTCCTCAACTATTTTATTACTTATGATGCAGTTATTCATAATTCCTTCCATGATTTTTGTTGCTTCATTTTCACCTTTAAATCTTTGACCCATTTAGAGTGTATTTGCCTATAAAAATCAATAGTAAAATTCAATAAAAAGGAAATGATGTGGGTGTGAATGTAGAGTAGCTTTTGAAAAATTTCTAACAGATGGCTACTTCTTAAACAACATGTATTAAATGATTTGCTCTTAGTCTTTATTTAAATGAAGCTCTTTTAATATACTGAATTTCCAGTGTTGGACTCTTTATTTTCTTCCATTACTTAGGTTTGCTCTTACAGTATTCCAATACAGTATTTTATTACACTAATTTTTATTTTATTAGGCAAGTATACAAACATCATTCTCTTTTTATACAATTTTCCTGACTATTCTCATCTGCTTAAGATAATTTTCCCAATGTCTTAAAAAGTTGAGAATTTGATTAGGATTACTGAATATGAATATGTCAACCAATTTAGACAAACTTAACATATTTAAAACATTGGCTTTTTCTAAGAACAGTATATTGTTTGTTCAATTTTTTTATAACCCTTAATGAAGTTTTTGTTGTTGTTGTTGTTTTTAAAGATTTTATTTATTTGACAGAGAGAAACACAGCCAGAGAGGGAACACAATCAGGGGGAGTGAGAGAGGGAGAAGCAGGCTTCCTGCCGAGCAGGGAGCCTAATGTGGGACTCGATCCCAGGTCTCCGGGATCATGACCTGAGCCGAAGGCAGTCGCTTAACCAACTGAGCCACCCAGGCGCCCCTATAACCCTTAATGAAGTTTTACCATTTTTTTTTTGTAGTCTGTTCCTTTATTCTTAACCTGATATATAATTTAAATGTTCAGTTTTGAATATGTGCCTTTCTTCCACTGTATTCTCCAGTTTTTTCCTTTAACATAACTTTTATAAATGGACACTTTAGTGAATGAATCATTGCCTGTCCCAGGGTAGGTTTTCTTTCCTTTTTTTTTTTTTTTAAGCTCTTTTGTTTGTTTCCCAGATATGCAATTATGTAATCTGATAGTCTGATAGGGATTTTCATGACTCTCTTTACAACTTTTATATCTGCTAATTCATTATGTTTTCCTCTCTAATTGCTGGGTGGAAGTTCAGAGCAGTATTAAGTAGTAGTAGTGATTGTAGGCATGCTTCTTGGCCCTGACTTTTTTTTTTAAGATTTTATTTATTTATTTATCTGTTTGACACAGAGAGTGAGCCAGAGAGAGTGAGAGAGAGCATGCACAAGTAGGCAGAGTGGCAGGCAGAGGGAGAGGGAGAAGCAGGTTTCCTGCTGAGCAAGGAGCCTGATGAAGGGCTTGGTCCCAGGACCCCAGGTTCATGACCTGAGTTGAAGAAGACGCTTAACCAACTGAGCCACCCAGGCGCCCCTTGGCCCTTACTTTAAAGGCAGTGCTCTTACCTTTTCACTGTTAAATATGATACAGACTAGCAAAGAGGGAGGGTATATTTTAATCATTTATTCTTCTTTTAATGAATTTTTAAAGTTAAATTGGAAATGGATACTGAATGTCATTATAAAATTTTCAAAATACATATAGAGGATCATTTAGTTTTTCTCTTTTTTAGTTAGATTAATAGGATTCCTGATATTGCATAAACCGTGTATTTCTAGAAGGAACCATTTCATTGTCATCTCATACTATGTTTGAGATGTTTATATAACTTGGTGTTCTAGTAGCTAAAATTTAGGATTTTAACATTGATTTCTAAATCTGACCTGGGCCTTTGGAATAGAAATTTCTATTTCTCATTCTCATCCACTTTTGCTCTCCTACAATTTGTTTGAATTTTTGCCACTTCTTGAGTTAGATGCTCAATTTATGTATTTTTATATTTTCAGTGGCTGTTCAAGATGCCCCTTTATACATTCAGAGGATCATGATTTTTTTTCTTTCTAGCTGATTTAAAACCAAGCTGTCTCTACATGCAACAGGAACAATGCTCAGTGACCAGGATTTATGTGTACTGCATGCACCACCAACCATAACACATTCCAGACATCACCCAACCTGTGCTTTTCTTCCTGGGCCATTGGTGCAGCCGCAGAAATCCGGTGGACGGGCTGGTTACTGGAGTGGGGGACGTTCCAGCGAGACAGGATACCGAGGTGCTCATTGTGCTGCTTCTGCTTTACCTCCTGCAGACACGCCGTGCAACTTAACGTCACTGCCACGCAGCAGCTCTTGCTTATGGCCAGTCAGATGCCAAAACTTGAAGCCTTCATACATATCTCCACCGCCTTTTCAAATTGTAACCTGAAGCACATCGATGAGGTCATCTACCCGTGTCCTGTGGAGCCAAAAAAAATCATCGACTCCATGGAGTAAGTTGGATCACATGAGGGGGTGAGGAGGTGGGCAGATCATGGTTCTCTTTCATTCTTTGTAGTCATTCATTAATGAGGTAACAAAGCCAGACACTCTTAAAACAGCGTGCTTTGCAAAGGTGCTAACTTTCGCTACTCGATTGCTGCTGTTCCCTTCATCCCAAGCACGGGAACAGTGCTTGGTGACAGGAAAGGACAGGCATGGATAAATGCCACAGGGCAATGGGTATCAAGAATGGCATGTGTGGTAATGAGCATCAGGCGTTATGTGTAACCTATGAGTCGCTGGAACTACATCGGAAACTGATGGTGCAGGGGGCGCTGGCTGACTCAGTTGTTAAGTGTCTGCTTTCGGCTCAGGTCGTGATCCCAGGGTCCTAGGATCAAGCCCTGCATCAGGCTCCCTGCTCGGCAGGAAGCCTGCTTCTCCCTCTCCCACTCCCCCTGCTTGGGTTCCCTCTCTCTGTGTCTCTCTCTGTCAAGTAAATAAATAAAATCTTAAAAAAAGAAACTGATGGTATACTATACAGTGGCTAACTGAACATAATTTTAAAAAAAATGCCACTGAAGAGTTTTGTGGAATAGCTTAGGATTGTAATGTGTGCACAGGAATGGTTTTCTTCCTTCTTCCTGAACTCAGCACGGTCACTCGAGGAAGTAGAGTGTAAGTGTAAAAGTGAAGGAGAAAGCCTTCAGCATCAGAGCTACCTGGCTTCTGCAGCTTCCTGTCTGTGTGATGTTGAGTGAGTTCCTTGGCCTCTCTGCACCTCGGTTCCTTCATTTGTGAAATGGGGGTGATACTAGTGCCCATCTTCTAGTGATGGTAAGTTGAGTGATAGAAAGCCGTCATTGTGCTCAGGAGTGTTTAATGGCGGCCAATCCAAAAGTGAATAAAGAAGAACTCATAAGTGGGGCACCTGGGTGGCTCAGTTGGTTAAGCGGCTGCCTTTGGCTCAGGTCATGATCTCAGGGTCCTGGGATCGAGGCCCGCATCAGGCTCCCTGCTCAGCAGAGAGCCTTTTTCTCCCTTTCCCTCTGCCTGCCAGTCCCCGTGGTTGTGCTCTCCTATCTCACTGTCAAATAAATGAATAAAATCTTTTAAAAAGAAGAACTCCTAGGTAAGCAGAAATCCTCCCAGGCATGATAGAAAGTGCAAGTCTCTTGGTCTAGGAGGCTGAGAAATGCTTTCCTTATTGTCCTTTCATGGAGGAAAAATAATGGGGTAGCATCCTTCTTTTCCCTCAGGACATGGCCCTGGTCTCAGAATAAGTATGTTTTCATTTTCTGCGTTTTTATTCTTCAGTTCAATTTAGCAAGTTTACCTTCTTTAAAAAAAAAAAAAAAAAAAGGTGTTCCAGCCGAGAGAATAGACTATTTCACCGTGAAATTTGTCAGATTTTAATTGCATGCAATACTATATCTCTAGGATAGACTCTTTAAATGAAACTTAGCTAAATCAAGAGTTCATTCCTTTTGGGACAAACATTTTTATCTCCTACAGCTCTGAGAACAGATATTTTTGCATGTCATTTTAAAATATCCAGGGCAAAGAAGAATGAAAGTCATCTAAAGGACCTGGAGGTTACCTCACATTGCTCATAAGCGGTGATTTGCTTAAGTCATGCACAGGGACCTTCCAAGCAGAGCTTGTCAGGAGAGTTGGAGAAAAGAGGCTCTGACGCCCCAAGTCGGTACAGGAGAGTGGATGTGGGAAGCCTCAGTGTGTTTTCGGGTGGAATCGATTTCGGTTAGCTGCCCTCTCCCAGTGCTGTCCGTGGGTCAGTGTGGTGCTTGCATGTTTGCTGTGCCCAGCAAAGAGGCAGATCTGCTTTGACTGCAGACGTGGCTGCGGAGACCCTTGAGTCTTCCTCTGCTGTTGACCGGCCAGCAGCTGACAGATCACAGCATGATGTAAGGCAAGACACAAGTCTCGCAGAGTTTGCCAGAGAAAAGAGACAGGAGATGAAGCTTTAGTTCACCCCCGGCGAGGCTTCTCCAGGTCGCTCCGTAGCACTTACTCCCTCCCAAAGGAGTCCTCCGCCCAGGACTGCCAGATCTCCCAGAAGAGGAGCTGATTTCTCTTCAGGTGCTCAGCACTTGCCATCCTGCCCCTCTCCGTGTCCCCTGGTGAGAACCGGGCATAGCTACATGATTTATGCTCAAACCGTAATTGGCATTTGTACAAAATTCATGTCTGTCATTTACTACTCCCCAAGGAATACAATTAATTGAAAAATATACAGCCAAATAGTAAAAAATATACAGCCAATAGAAGTAAAAATGAAATAAATTTTGCAGAACACATTTTGCATACAATTAAGAAACCAAGGTTTTTTCTTTTTTTAAAACAAGGGATGGGGCACCTGGGTGACTCAGTTGGTTAAGCAACTGCCTTCGGCTCAGGTCATGATCCTGGAGACCTGAGATCGAGCCCCACATTGGGCTGCCTGCTCGGTGGGAAGCCTGCTTCTCCCTCTTGCACTCCCCTTGCTGGTGTTCCCTCTCTCGCTGTGTTTCTCTCTGTCAAATAAATAAATAAAATCTTTAAAAAAAAAAAAAAAAGAAACAAGGGAAAGTCATAACCACAATTTATTAATTCAGAATTTTATATTTAGGACCACCTGTCCGGCTTCCTCTCCTGTCAAGCCCCCTCCTTTACATTTGTGCTATAGTCACACAGAAGTCATTACTCCTCTCCCTCATGCCCCTCTGCCTGGCTTATGACAGTTCTGTTTCTAGAAACTACTTCCGCTTCTGCTTCCCTGGTAAATTCCTACTCCAACATCAGAGCTTTCCTCTGGAAGCCACTGGGCTGATTGGGGTGACAATCATGGCTATGAATCAGCATTGAAAAAAACAGGCTTGTCTAGCTATCACACCTGCTCGTGCCCACTGCCCTCGACCCAACTACCACGGGCATTTTATCATGGAATTACGCCAGCATTCTTCCCCATCTCCCTGTCTTCGTATTTCTAGCTCCTGCAGTTGGGGATTTTTACCTTCAGAAGCTCCTGTGCATAAATGGATGAAATTCTAGTTTTCCAGAGTAACGGCTCAAGTAGAATGTTTCTTTTTTTTAGAGTGCTCCTGACTGATCAGGAAAGATTGGATTACTGCTTTCCCTCCTTTTTAGGCCAAGTTAACTCCTCTTAGGAGAGACAGAAGAAAAAGATTGTTGCACCTCTATAAAAACTGGAAATAACTAGAGTTATTTATAATAACTAGTTATAACTAGTCCGAAACTAGAAAAGTGGATCTGTAGATATCTACTGCTTTATTTAGCATCCTTAAATCAATCTAGTAAAGATGCATTAAGAAGGGAAGGGCAGCTATGATTTATCACTAAGCAGTTATCATGACTAAAGACACTTTCACTCCCACATTCAGTTCCTTACCACCTATTGTTGGGTCCGTGGTATGTATCATTGCTGCTGGGCTAATAAAGGAACAGAAGCTCCGAAAAGCTAGGTACGTCTTCAGAAGTCTCTGAGCTTAGTAAGTTACACCATTTTCCTCCACGACCACATGATTCTGGTCGCATGGCTCTTCTTGGTATTCCCACATGCTTGGTGGTATGAAAGATTAAAACGTGCTTTCTTAAAGTATAGACTGTGTTCTCAAGGAGCTCACAATAAAACGGCAAACAGAGCAGGGTAGCCTTATATATGGAGCGTGGCAGAGGAAGGGCTCTGTGGAGACAGTCACAGGCCACGGACTTGGGAGAGGAGGCGCAGGCGGAGAGGTGACATGGGGGCGCAGAACAGGCACAGCCGCGGGAGCAGGAAGAACCGGGGGCAGCCTTGGGAGGTGGCGGTCCATCCACTTGGGCCGCACGAATGTTATTTTTGAGGGAAGAAGTTAGAGGTTCAGCCGGGAAGATGGGCGGGGGCCAAACTGAGATTTTCGAATGCTGTGTGGAAGACTGGGTTTCATACTAGAGGCAGTGGGGATCCACGGCAGGAGGGGCACAGATGTGTGTGTAGGGGGTGGTTTGGGTTGGTTGGAGGTTCCATTTTGTTTTCATCAAAAGAAGACTTGGATGACCGTGGGCTTTAGGAATGTTAGTACCGCCATGAGGGAAGGGGGCAGATCTGCCTGGGAAGTCGCCAGAGGCGGGGACAGCCGTGGTGACCGCCATGTTGTGGGGCGGAGACCCGGAACTGGGGCGTGGCAACAGGTACAAAAGCCAGGGGGACATGGCCGCTGCTTTGCTGCCAGGCTTGTCTTGCACACATCTGTTGATCAGCCGTCAGATTCCAACTCTCGTGCCCAGGACTGAACTCCTTTAAAATTCAAGTCTATTGAAAGTTTTACTCCAGGAAGCGGTGCCATTCTGAGAGTTCATCCCAATCTGCTCAAGGCTAACACCTGTGGACCGGCGTCCTTTCAAACTGACGATTCCCTGGTTTCCCTGACCCTAACAAGCACCATGCAGCTGGCTAAAAATCAAGATGATCAAGCTGAAGATTGATCTGGACGTTCTAAGATGAGATTCAGGAAGCTGAACTTTTGTCATAGGCCCCATGTAAGTCTTACCAACGAGCAGGCAAGTTTGGGGGAAAGTGCCTCAAAAGTGCTTTTTTCATTTAATGGCTCTCACTTGACATGAGTTTCATTCATATTCCAGTGGCTGATGCGCCCTGGACTCCCCACTCTTCTCACTCGGCCCCTCCATTCCAAGAGGCTTTCAGCGATGAAAAGTTTCGGCTGGATTTGTACCTACTAAAAATTGCACTCTGAAAGCTACCCAGCCTCTGGAAGTCAGTTAATCTGCCACGTGAAAAAGATGCGTTTTTGATCAAACACGGATGGCAGTAGGAAAAGAAGTCAGATGACGGAAAGTAGTCTTGCTGGGGAGCAGAAGAACGCATTGTTAACACTAAGACGGTGTATCTACTCCAGGGGAAAAGAGAACACTCATTTTGATATTTGTGGATTTACGGACAGAATTGCATAGGCTTAAGATGGCGTCTAAGCACCTGACCAAAAAACCCAAAAAGACAAAACAAAAATCAGAAAATTCTGTGTACTTTCCGTGTTATTGGGCTTTAAATGCAAACCAGACCCGGATTAGACTGTTTCCTAGACAGACTGAATAATTTTCATATTATCAGGCCCTTGGAGGCCAGAATAGGTGTTCATAGGTCAAGAGGGAAATACAGAAGCCAGCTCCCCACGATAGTTAGGCACAGGGATACCCTTGTCCCCAGGAAAAATTTACTCAGAAGGACGCCTGAGTGTGTCAGAGAGTTAAGCCTCTGCCTTAGGCTCAGGTCAGGTCAGGTCAGGGTCCTGGGATCCAGGCCCGCATCCTGCTCTCTGCTCAGCGGGGAGCCTGCTTCCCCCTCTCTCTCTGCCTGCCTCTCTGCCTATTTGTGATCTCTCTGTCAGATAAATAAACAAAATCTTAAAAAAAACATGTACTCTGAAGCCAACTCTGCCACGTTGAAATTAGTCAACAGGTAGCCTTTCAGCTTCTCAATGCTTTTCATCACTGCCAACTGGATATTTTAATTTCCAATTTTGCTTCATTTTCTAAGAACATACCGCCTCCCTCTCTCCTTCCCTCCCTTCCTTCCTTTCTTCCCCACAGTCTCCTTCCACCCCCACCTCCTCCTGAGTTCCCTCTGGGCTCTCCTGTCGTGTCCATCTTAGCTTTCCAAACTGTTATTCAGAACACAGACTGGCCTGTCAAGACTGTGGTGCAGGGGGAGGGCGGGGTGAGGCGGTGGCTCGCAGACTGAGTCAGGGAGCAGGTGCCTGGGTACAGAAAGTGATTGGTCATGGAGAGAAGAAACATAAACCCTGCTCTCTGGGACTCATTCTAAAATGGGGAAACTAACACATGAACCTATGACAGGATCACTGCAAGAATCAAGGGAAGAACCTAATTCAGATGAGAGAAGGAGAGAGCGAACATGACCATGAGGCCACGTCTCCAGTACTTGGCAGAAAGCTTCACCCAATACACTAGTCTTGCCCTGCCTGTTGCCTAAGAAAACTAGGAGGAAAAATACATACTCCTCTTGCTATTTCATTAGGGAGTACCTAAATTATGAAATTATTAATGATAGTAAGTTTATTCAGTGCGTTTCAAGCCCCACCCCCCAAAAAAGATAGTAATATTTACAGGAAATTATGTGTACACTGCTTTCTAGAATCTTCACTAACTTTTTGCTTCTTCTGAAGCAATGTAAGTAGAAGTTTAGAATCTGGGACTTTTGGGTTCAAAACATGTCAGGTACCCTGAAGAGCATTTGGTTAATTCTAGAAATGTACTTTTATTTATATAGAGTGTCTTTTTCCATGCAAACTTATTTACCGTTTTAAAGACAAACTGAGAATGGGGGCACCTGGATGGCTCAGTCAGGTAAGTGTCTGCCTTAGGTTCAGGTCTGGATCCCAGGGTCCCGGGATCAAGGACGGCATTGGGCTCCCTGCTCAGTCCTCTGCCCCTCTCTTCTGCCCCCCCCCGCCCCTCCCCTGCTCATGCTCTTTCTCTCTTTCTCTTTCTTTCTCAAATAAATAATTTTTTTAAATCTTCATTTAAAAAATTTGAGAATAAATAGCAGCTCAGACTTTGGTAAAGAAGACTATGAACTGAGTATAGATCTCGAAAATGATATCACTTAACAAATGTGTGTGTGTGCACACCCACTTGCACACACCAATGTCCTCTTTGAACCCAGAAAGTGGCTGGATGAGATGGGCCAGAGGTTGTTTGCCTGCATCAGAAAAAGTATTTTAAAACTAACTGTTACTTTGTAGATATATGCCCCTTGGTGGTTTTACCAAACAACAATTCCTTTGGTTTATTGGCTCATTTGGCTTTATCAAATAGCTTTAAGTGCAGTTGTGGAAATTCCTGTTTGTGCTCATGATAACTTGCAAATTAGAACAGCTATACGGATCACCAGTTTCACCAGAACAAACGGAGGCACCAAGACGATAATTCGGTGGGATGCAGGCAGAGCCGCGGGGCCATTTACAGAGCACTGTAACTTCTTTTGCAGTTGTGTTCTTAGAAATCTGTGAAACCAGGATTTTCTTAAAAAAAAAAAAATATATATATATATATATATTATTTATTTTAGAGTGTGTGTGAGTGTGAGCCGGAGTGAGAGGGAGAGAAAGAGAATCTCAAGCAGACATGTGGATCCCGACCTGGGGCTCATCTTCCGACCCTGAGTTCACAACCTGAGCCGAAACCAAGAGTCAGAAGCTCAAACAACTGAGCCGCCCAGATGCCCCGAAACCAGCACTTTCTAAGATAGGCTAACTCCCAAAGCTCGGTGGAGGCTCTAAGTGTTACCCTTTCCATGACACCTACATCAATAACAACAGCTGCTCCCAGCCATGTGACGTGTCACCTTAGTACCTGGTTATGTTCTGATGGGTCCTTAGAATTTGTTTCTTAGCACCCTCATCGAAATCAGGCTGTATTTCTCCTGACCCAGTCTTTGCAATCTGTGTGTGTTTGCAGGTGAAAGAAAATGGTCTTAGGTCAGTTAATCCACTGTGGACCATCAGATAAGATGAGGTAATGGTAACATCATCATAAAATGGAGAGGTGCCTGCATTATCCCACACGCTTTATCCCTAACCTCAGGTGGCCATATAATTAGAAAATCTTCCATTTTTCTAAGTATTTGGAGTTGCTTTTGGTCTAGGGGCCTCTCGACCTTTCCCTATTCAATTTAAATCAAAAGTCATTTGAGTATCTAGAAAACACTCAGCACTAATAGCAGCAGAGCAAGGAAAACCAAAACATTGTAGACAGTGCTCATGCCCTGCTCCAACGTCAAATGAACATTATTAAAATTGAGAGTAGTAAAAAAAAAAAAAAAATTGAGAGTAGTGTCTCTGAATAAGTTTTGGTGTAAGCACTTCGTAAATGTGCAATAATTTGTCATGGGAGCAAAGCCGTAACAGCCAAGATTTTTCTATGATCGAAATATGACTGAGCTCAGTCCTTTAAGGTAAGAATAAACGTACCAAGCCCATCGATTATAAAAACCACATTAACATATTTAGGCAGCCTAATTTTTAAAAAATATTTTTAAAAATATTATAATAAACGGTTATTCAAATAGATATGCTAGCAAAGAGAAACATTAAATGACAATTTTATTGCTTTCTTCAAGAAGTATAGATAGACTTTGGGATTATCAAAAGGGTGCTGGCATATTTAAAAAAGAGATTAGGTGGCTGTCATGGTAACTCCATTTCTCATGATACATGTCTTTTTGTAAGTAGACGTGTTCACCAGTCACTAGTAGAACTTCTTCAGAGTACTCTAATCATGTCTCCTGATAGACTATTAATAGCTACTAGAGAACCTTAGAATTCGTGGGATATTTCTGGAAATAATTACCAAGCTATTACCATAGATGGTAAGTACAGCTTCAAAATGCATTTCACAGATTTGCCAAAACATTGTAAGTCTGCCAAATGCCATTGCTTTTATTTGTTGAGGCACTGGATGGAATTTTAAGAAGTGGAAAGAAAGCTAACAGTTGCAAGATTGGTGCACTAGGTGTGACTTGGACAACCCTGGATGAGTGGGGACTTCCCAGAAGCCTGCAGGGTGGGGCCTCTAAGCTCCATGAACACGGCATGTGTCCTGCAAGGGGGCACAGCTGGCCCCCACAGGTGTCCTCACGGGGGGACCCGTGAGCCAGCCAGAGAGGAAATGTGGATAATTAGAGATTGTATGGAATAAGGTAGTAGATTGCATGGCTGTTGAATTTATCAGTCTAGGTGGGAGGAAGCTGGACTCAGCTGCTAAGAACGGGCCTCGTGGTGCAGAGCCAAGAACTCATTCAGCACTTGGGATCTGGGCGGATGCCCACTCAGCCCTGGGATTCAGTGACTGTTCTGGATTCTAGAACTCAAGCGAGAAAGGGAAAGTCTTGTTTGATTATGCTTTGTTTTGGGGTTCTCTCTCTCTTCTTTCTTTCGTCTATTGTCTCACATATGTTACTAGAATTCTTTTTGACTCTGACTACCCGTAGGTGGTTAGATGATGCCATTATTGATGAGATCACACCCAAGCTGATCGGCGATCGGCCCAATACTTACACGTACACCAAGGCCCTGGGCGAGATGGTGGTGCAGCAGGAGAGCGGGAACCTAAACATTGCCATCATAAGGCCCTCTATCGTGGGAGCAACCTGGCAGGAACCTTTCCCGGTAAGCCCACTTGCCTGGATGCCTTGCCTCGCTTCCAAACCAGTGTCCTCCTCACCCAATTACTTTCTGAAAAGGTTCTTTTCTCTCTCTCTCTCTCTCTCTCTCTCTCTCTCTCTCTCTCCCTCTCTCTCTCTCTCTCTCTCTCTTCTCAAAATGTATAGCTGAGTGCAGCAAACCCATTATATTAGGACAAAATTCCACGTTTGGTTCAGGATTTATCCAGCCTAAGCCTCCTGTGGGGTTTACACTGTTGGTCCTAGAGTTGGGTGGAGGTCTGAAATTAGCCTCTCATTCACCTGCATCTGAAAATTCCCGTGGGAGGTAATATTAGTTCTTGGCTTCCCCGATATAGTTTAAATATACCAGAACATTCTTGGTGGCCAGATGGGGGGTATTACAACTGTCAGGGTAAATAAGAACCACAAAATTCACAGAGCATTCTCAGTTTAGGAATAATTAATTTTTGCATCTGTATACTGCTCTATCCTTTTGAAAGTACACTGAATTATACCATCTTTTTTGAAGCAATTCTGTGAAGCTTTAGGACCAAAAAGAATTGAGCTCTATGACTTAACTGAAAATGCAGCCTTTTGAGCAGTCTCCTCCGGAACCTGGGCTCGTGCTGTTTCAGCCATACTGGCCCCGCATGTGGAGAGCTGATCAAATGAGACCGTGTACGAGGACTGTCTGGTATAGCGCCTGGTCCCTAGTTGAAGGCATATTAAGTCCTCTCTCTTCTCTATTCTCCCTCCTCTCCTATTTACACACACTTTGCCTTTTACAGATGAAGAAACAGACATAATAAGGTCAACTGACTTGCTTAGGGCTTAGGAGACAAACTCAGGAACATGTTTTCCTCTAACTGCTCCAGAACATACTCTTGCCGTGAGCAAACATCTCTGAGCAACCTGATACAGAGAGTGTGGGTGCTATGACTTTTCAGATTTTCCAGAAATGGATCATTCCTGCAAATCATGTTTGATATGTGGTGTTTCCCTGGAGAGTTAAAATCAGGCCTGAGGTGAAGAGAAGTGATGGCTAGTGGCTTGGTTAGCGAGTTATGATCTCAAGACAAGGTTCAGTTTAACCTCTAAGATGTCATACAACTTGAAACTCCCCATGGCTTCTCCCTCCTATGAAAAAAGATGCTGGCAGAATTTTGTTTCTGGCACCAATGCAGAAATATCCAGTGCTTTGCCACCAATCTTTGTTTGTGATCCTAGATATATTGGATGAGACCATTCTATCAGCTGGGGTCTCAGTGTTCTTTTTGGAAACTCACTAAGATCAGACTGCACACATTGCATAGATGTATAATGATTTTCTGACATGTGTAACTAATAGAGATCTTTTTTTCTTTTAGGGTTGGGTTGATAACCTAAATGGACCTAGTGGGCTTATTATTGCGGTATGTATAATGACGTAGAAATAACTCCTTGAAAGGCAGTGGAGGAATGGTAATAAGATGCCTAGTGTTAGTTTAGCTTCATGGATCCCAACCATAAATGTTACTTTAGCAACTGCAGTTGAAGCCATTTAATCTGGAAATAGAGGCAGGATAAAATTACCTTTATTATTTGCAGATTTTATTATCAAGAAAACAGAAGCACTGTGATATCATCAGTTACTATTTCAGAGTTTTATTTTTGGAAAGTCTGAGCAGCAAGGACCATGTCTGTATTTCCCTTTGGTTACCACAAGATGGGAGTGTTTCCTCTCTTTCGCTATTTATTAATAGCTTAAATTAGTACAGTAAATTGGAGGCAGCAAAAATCACATTTTCAAGGATTATTCAGTTCTTCATTATAATATACATTCAGGAGTTTATGTGTGTGGATAGAAATTTTGTGTATAATAAAAATACATCAATAACTAGTTCTCATCAGAAACAAAGAAGAGAACTAGCAGTTAGAGCAAATTTTTCGCATATAAATATGAATGAATATAGAAAACGCTTTTCACCAATACCGCTCTCCCAGACAAGGAGAAACGTCAGCAGTGCCCCTAGGTCGCTGTGGTGAGGCTGATCTAGGTGACATGCGCTGTGAGCCAGCTCACGGTTCACATGGAAGCCCTGCAGGACCGTAACAGCCTCTCTGCTCTTTTGGACAATAAATAGGCATTCAGTTCTCTCCCTGAGTGTAAATCTTACACTTAGTTGGGGTGATCATTTGGTAACATAGAACATAATCATTTGAACATGATCCCAGAGTGAATTTTATAATATTATTTACAAAGCTGCACATGGATGCAGATTTTCTAAAATTTTTCAAACTGATTTCTTACATACAAAGGAAGGGACTCAGTCACAAGAAAATAGAAATTAGGAACATACGAAAGTGCTAACCACTGTAAATCAATGCTGGAAATATGCAGGGTATCAATAACTTCATAAAGTCAATAAACATGACTACTAACCTACTTGTTGGTATGACTTATTTATTAATGTGAATAATTCCCCATTCTTACATTTATAGAACATCTTTGAAGTGAACAAAGATACTTAACAAAAAATGGTGGCCTTTTCCCAAATAATAAAGAGTATTTCTATTAATTTTTAAAAATGTTTCTTAAATTTTGGGGTCTACCAATGTTTGTAAGTTAGTGAGAACTAGCAGAAAATGTCATCACTTAAGAAATAGCAAACTGAGGGATGCCTGGGTGGCTCAGTTAAGTGTCTGCCTCTGACTCAGGTCCTGAGATTGAGCCTTTTGTCTGGGCTCCCTGCTCAGCGGAGAACCTGCTTTTCCCTCTGCCTCTCTTCTCCCTGCATGTTCTCTGTCTCTGTCTCTGTCTCAAATAAATAAATAAAATGGTAAACTAATATTAGTGGGAAATTTGGGAAACCTTAGTTCTTAAGATATCTTATTAATTTTTAAATGTGAAGAACTGTTCCTGCTGTTTGTTAATTAACTAAACATATTAACCTCTCACAAATTTGAAGAACTCAACCCCTAAAGGAACACCAGGACCTCTATGGAAATGTTTGCATTTGAGATGGACTTGGCCAGGGGGGTGGGTAGGCTGAAAGAAGTCAGCCTTAGCACGATAACCTATAAGCAGTGAGTCAGTGCTAGCTACTCCCAGTAGCATTAGTATTAGCCCCCGCTGTTATTTAAAACTTGGTTCAGTATTTAATGCTCTTTTTCCTGTGCAGGCTGGGAAGGGGTTCCTTCGGTCCATAAGAGCTACTCCCATGGCTGTGGCCGATTTAATCCCCGTTGATACGGTCGTCAATCTCACTTTGGCTGTGGGATGGTACACGGCTGTTCACAGGTGCGCACATGGAAGCTGGCTTTCAAACATTTGATGAGGAAGAGGGTGAATATGTTAGGCTTAGTTTCAAAATATATGCATTTGATTGTAGAAGACCCCAAATGTCAGAAAGGATCAGTCTCAATATTTTACATAGTTCCAAATATGCCATCACGTATGCATGGAAGTATTTTATAAACACTGCTTTGTATTTTGTATAAAGTAGCAAACTCTAAATCGTTTAACCATAAAATTCTTGATAACCCAAAAGAGTTTTTTTTTCTATTCAGTAATCTAAAATACAGCTCCCTTTTTTAAGGCAAAGGAGGTAAAAGTAGGTGAAATAAGGGCAGCTTTTGTATTGGATACAACTTCTCCTTTCCTGATATATCATGCCAAAAGTGCAGGTCACCAGGGGAGGGGCCATTTCCCAGTATGGAAAGAAAGGAAAAAAAAAAGGTTGCTTGTATATTTGACTCTGATAGTAAATGGGAAACAGAATTAATTTTTTCTTATTTGAAGTCAGTTATTTAGATGCTTTCCCATACATCAAAGCTTAACTGAACTTAGAAGAAAACATAGCCTATATTTTGCCCAATAGACATGTCCAGAAGTTAGCAGTATTATCTGCTTTCTCATTGTCATGGTACCTCTATTTGCTCCCCAAATACATCAGTTTATTTGAGATCTCTTTCATATGCACATACACTTTCCTCTGTCTTCTTCCATTTTGCATTTTTACCCAAAGAAGGAACAAAAGATGGAAGTGTTGCCCTAGGTACAGGAATTATTGAAACCATCCTTGCCTACATGTTGCTTTTCTTTATCTTTCTTTCATTCGTCCTCCATTTTGTTGTATTTATTTAATTTTTATTTCATTTTCCAGACCTAAGTCAACATTAATCTACCACTGTACATCTGGTAACTACAATCCTTGTAATTGGGGCAAAATGGGTAAGTGCCTGTAGAGTGTAACTACATAACTATTAGCATCTACCCACACAGTATTAGTGTCTACCATAGGGGGAAATGTGACAAAATGTGTCTTGGAGCTTAGCATCTAATGGGAGAAAAAGACAAAAAACAAGTCAAGGATAAAATAATTAGTAATTATCAATGTGTAAGAGTTCACTAGGATGTACTGAGGAACATCAAAGGGGGGGTCAGTGGGAATAAGTACATGATTATAAGCAATATGGGTCATTGGCTATAAAGATTTTCAAAATCTGGGGTTCCTGGGTGACTCAGTTATTAAGCGTCTGCCTTCGGCTCAGGTCATGATCCCAGGATTCAGCCCTGCATTAGGCTCGCTGCTCAGTGGGAAGCCTGCTTCTCCCTCTCCCACTCTCCCTGCTTGTGTTCCCTCTCTCACTGTGTCTCTGTCAAATAAATAAATAAAATCTTTAAAAAAAAAAAGGTTTTAAAAATAGGTAAAGGTAAGAGTCAGCAGTTATAAGTAACTTCAGTGAGAAATGCCCCTCATAGTGAGGCAGGGGCTGCTCCTATGCCCACATCCCTTGTCCCCTGGCTACATCACTGAGACTGTGGTATCATCAATAACCAAGTAGATTTAGGTTACTGAGCCAGTAATACTCTTCACTAATTTATACAGTGAGCCATTAAGTGTAACCTCAAAAGTATCTTGTTGAATGGAAGTAATTAATCCTGGATGTAATTGAAAATTAGCTCACCAGTCTTGTACTCTCCTTTGTCAATTTAGGGGTTGATTTTCTGCAAATATCTGAAACTTTTAGATCATCTAGTTTTATTTAGATACTAGATATAGAAAAAAATCACATGTACTTAATTTGTTAGAATCTGGTTTTCATTTTGGAGCACTCTGCTATGCTATTGTTTGTAAAGTTGTTATTTCAGTAAAAATGAAAGGTCTTTAGATCATATATCCAGTTACTTAGATCATATATCTAAATAATTCTGAATACATTTAGAAATAAAAATCTCCTCTACCTCAGTAACAGAATTAAGGTATCACTCATAAAAAGAGGAATTAATAGAAGCAAACAAGCTATGTTAAGGTCTTCAATAAAAAGATGCTACACATAACCTCCATTTCTGAAATCCCAAAGTCTTCTTCCATGCCGAATGTTCATCAAATTATATGGTATCATAGTTGGAAGTAATCTTAGAAATAATCTAGTGGCCATGCTTTAGTTTATATATGAGGCCTCTAGAGAGAGTAAGAGATCTCTTCAAATTCATATGGAGGGCTGATACCTCAAATACAGGTAGAAGACAGGTTTCTCGCCTCCACTGGATGTGCGGTACCCACTCTGGGAGGAAAAAGAGTCGAGATTCCTGGGTCAAATGTTCTTTGAGAATCTCTTCTGCATAAGGTTTATGCAATCTATATAAAATCTATATTTTATATAGATTTCCAAGTAATACACTTTAAGGAGGACAATAATCATATTACCATAATAATTGATATCTTCATATAACCAAATAATGAACTTAGGTATATTCTTTGAAAATTTTATAGATAAAATCAATATTGAATTTAGAGTTAATATCTTTTGAAAAGAATTATTTTACAAGTGTACATTAAAAGTTTTTAAACTTTTACCTAGGTTTTATCTAGTTAATAATATAAAAAAAATATTGTGGGAAAAAAAACCTGGAAACAAGAGTGGATAGACAATGGAGTCTGGGATATCCCAGAGAAGCAGAAATAACAAAGTAAAAGACTGGTATCTAAAGGGAACCAGCACAAGGGAATCTTGCCTTGATATTCTCTTTTTCACTTTAGTAACCCTTTTAGAAGTTTAAGTAAAATATGAAGAAACTTTCCTGATGGTTCTACAGCCACTGATCCTACCTGGGAAACAAGGGCCTCAGGCTCTGTCTTGGGGTTTTCAGAATCAACTAGATAACCTGGGAACTGAAGGATGGATTTATGTTTTTATGTTTATGTTTTTTGAACAATACTTCATTGTACTGATTGAAACTGTTTCCCTCAAGAAGCTGTTTTAGATAAAGGTTTCAGGAAAAGGACCCAATTCACAACCCATTCTCATTATTTGATTTTGTAGGTGACTCTTGCCTGGCATAAATATCTTAATATTGTTCTCAGAGATGGATTCTAGACTCTACACAGCAATCACTAGTCTTTATCATTTGATCCATTGCAAATGCCCTCCACATTGGGCATTATATGCTCAACATTATATGCTCAGTGGGCTTATATGCTCCTAGACTTAGTACTCTGTTTTTTCCCCCAGGATTCCAAGTCTTGGCAACCTTTGAAAAAGCCCCATTTGAGAGAGCTTTTAGGAGGCCAAATGCAGACTTCACAACCAACATCATCATAAGCCAGTACTGGAATGCTGTCAGCCATCGGGCCCCTGCCATTATCTATGACTTCTATCTGCGGCTCACAGGAAGGAAGCCCAGGTGAGAAGCAGAGTCAGTTGCTTTAAGAGTGTTGTTGCATGGAAGATTAGGGCCCCAAAGTCCTCAGTCCTCCTTTCATCTGGGGGTTAAGGTCACAACTGAATCTTATATAAATTTGAGGCCAACTGAAGCAGTAGTGAGAAGCCCCAAAGGGACCCCTACCTTAAAAATCGTCTGTCATAATAAAGGAAGGTAAATGTTGAGAAACTTGTTTGGTGAATTCAGCAAGTACTCATCCATCCAGAAAGCAAAGCAAATGAGACCTAAGTCTGGGGTTTTCTAAACTGTTAGGTAATCTTAAAATTGTGCAGTAATGGTAACAGACCACACACACACACACACACACACACACACACACACACACACACACACGGGATGATGTGGGATTATCTCATTTTAATTCTCACAACAATCCAGAGAGGATGTACTCATTACACCAATTTTACAAATAGGAAATAGAAGCTAAGGGAAGAATTTATAGTCTAGAGAAACCTGAACTAGAGTTACTGCCATCTAGAGGTGAGTAAAGAAGTTAAAGGGAACAAGGTAGAATGAAATGTGCTGACGGTGAGGCCGCTCTGTCGCCATCTAGCTGTGAGATTTAGGACCTAGCTCTGTCTCCCTTGAATTTTGTATTGTGTCTGAAGAGCCATCCTTATTATAATTACTAAATGCAATCCGTGGGAGCAAGTGTCAGAAGCACGAATAGCATTGCTTTCCATGTTAGTCTCTTTATAGGAGGCAGTCTCTCTCATCTTTAATTTCCATCCTTATTAGCAGTGCAAATGGCTAAAACTTGGGCAATGTTGCATTTATCCAAATTTTCAGATCTTATTCGAGGTCATCACTCAGTAATCATCAGGTTTTTCTTGAGCAAGGTTAAAAGGAGGCACTGTGACTATGAGATAAATATTTGTATGGGGCTTATTAAATAAAGATGGGAAGAGAAGGAAAACCAAACATTATAGGCGGAAATGTGGAAGACTTTAAAATTTATGAGGGTTGAAAAAAGACCTGGATAAAGAGCAAAGTTCTATAAGTAGAAAAGAAAAAAGGCAGAAAAAAATATATGAGTTTTGTTTGTAAAAAATTAAATTGTCATATTTGTGGGAAATGGGTAGGTTTCTTTTGTAATAGGAATTTTAAGAGTCATCCTTATGGCAGAAAATGTTAGAATCCTTTCAGATTCTTTCCTTCCCAGGTAGTTTTGTGTATAATCTTCTATGCATTTACAACCATATCTAGACATATATACAGTTTTGCTTTGAAGTGTGTGTTTAAATCAAGCCTACATATTTTTCAACTTTTTTCACTTAATGTTCCTTGAAAATCTAAGTCATTCTGCCTAGTGTTGTTTTTTCCTATTATGATAGGATAATGAATATTAGTGCACATGCTTTTTTTTTTTTTAGAATGTACCACTGGGTCTGGGGAGGATGCTGACTCTAATTGCTAGATTGGAAGCTATCTGGATTTTGTGACTACCTAGGTTGTTGTAAAGGAAGGCTCTGTCAATTTGCACTATGTCAGCACAGGAGGCTAAAAATGTGTTTTTAATTCCCTTAATTAGTACTTGACAAAAAAAACAATCTTTTGAATTCTCAAACTAATGGCAATGAATGGCATTTCTTTGTTACTATGATTTGCCTTCCCAATTGCTGGAAGGGCTGGGCTTTCATTTGTTCATTGGACATCAAGGTTTCTCCTGAGTTATCTGCCTCTGCTTCTCACCTACTTTTCCGTTGGGTTGATGGTATTAATTTATAGAAACTCCTATTTATGTGCATAAATATATATTTAATGTATTTTCTTCAAGTCAATTTCTTATAGCTTTATGAAGCTTTTTCTAATACAAAAGGACTACATACAATGCAGGTCTTAAGAGCATGGAATTTAGAGTCTGTCTGACTTACACATTTAAATCCTGGCTTCACTAAGTCAAGGGCCATGTGAGCCCTAAATTACTGTCTCTATGTCTCTAATACCTAACTGCCTCACCTGTAAAAAGGGACAGTAATCATACCTATTTTATAAGGTTTTCTATACGATGGCATAGAATATAGTAAGCACTGCTATTACTAAAGTTTCACAGACGCCTGTGTGGCACAGTAGGTTAAGCATCTGTCTTCAGCTTAGGTCATGATCCTGGGGTCCTGGGATCGAGCTCCATGTTAGGCCCCTTGCTCCTCTGTCTGCTGTTCTCCTTGCTTATGCGCACTCTCTCTCTCTCATAAACAAAATCTTGTTTTAGATTTTTATGTGATTAAAATGAATCACTCTTTTCCTTTATGGGTTTTACATTTTATGTGTTAAGAACTTCTATACCTTAAAGAAATATATTCTAAGAAAAAATACTGTTATGCTGATATATTCCTGTATATAGGATATCATTCTATAATGCTTATTTTAAAAATTAAATTTATTGAAATGACATCAGAGTTGTAGAAGGGTAAAAGACTGCCATTGTCCATTTGGGCTGCTCTAACAGAGTATCATAGACTGGGTGGGTTATAAACAACAGACGTTGATTTCTCATGGTTGTGGAGATGGGGCAGTCTAAGAGAACAGTGCTGGTAGATTTAGCGTCTGCCGAAAGCCTGCTTCTTGGTTCCTAGACAGCCATCTCTCTGTCCTCACATGCTGGGAAGGCTAGGAAAGACTTCTGGGGTTTCTTTTATATAAAGGACACTAATCACCTTTTTGTCTTCTCCACATACTATTACATAGGTGAGATTAGGTCTAAATATATGAATTTGGAGAGGAGGAGGATATAAATATTCAGTCAATAGCAAAAATGTAAGATGATAATAGCCAGACGGAACCTTCCTCTTATGATGCTTGAATCAGGGAATAACGAGTCTACCTTCTGCCTAAGAATTCCCCATGATACAATGAGAAAAGCCCCTCGGAAGTCATTAGGCAAATGGGCCTTAGGATTTGACCAGAAATAAGACCAAATTCCCAAAATAGCATTACAAGTCCTTACTGGGTCAACTACAGTGATCACTACTGCTAAACAGGCCTAAGGTAAATGTTCTATAGGCTAAAGGGATAGCCAGAAGATCGAGGTTGTGCACTCACTGTGTGATCTTGAACCTGCTAATCCTTCTGTAAGATGAAGATAAAGAATATAGGTCTTTACTACCTGGGAGGATCAAATAAGAGCATCTATAAAAGTTTTCCATGAATTGTAGTGGAGCTGGTCCCCGTCCTGACCACAAGATGGGAGGATGCTGGCCATTGGAGGTAATTTAGGTTGGTCAAAACTGGGTTGAAATTTTCCTTTTGATGCTTATATGATCATGGCCACTTAATCTAGCTTAAGCTCACTTTGCCGTTCATAAATGTAGATGCCTACCTATCTAGTACATACATACCTACCTGAGATGTAGAACTAGGTGAGATAATTCTTTAAAGTATCAGCACAGTGCCCAGCAATGGGTTCTCACCTCGTAAGTTCTTTTCTGATACCAGGCTGGGTTTTTTAAATGTTTGCTACTCTTGAGATAGAGAAGGTAATAAAGAGGAAGAGGAGTTTGATGGTATTAAATGACTAATAGAACAAACTCCTTTAGATTCAGCATTCCTTCATTCAAGAGTTAATGTGGAAAGAGAAAAAAAAAAGTATTTTAATGAGGAAGTGGGAGAAAGAGGGAATTTTTAAATATTTTCTGAAAAGTAATTCATCACACATCCTCTAAAAGAGTAACAGGAAAGCAGCCAGCAGTGGTGTACTGATATTTGCTCCTATCTCTTTACCCCAGGATGACAAAGGTCATGGATCGGGTTTTAAGAACAGTTTCCATGCTGGAGTATTTTATCAACCGGAGTTGGGAATGGAGCACATATAATACGGAAATGTTGATGTCTGAGCTGAGTCCTGAAGACCAGAGAGTAAGTAGAGTGCTGACAACCAACAGGAAAATCTTGCTCGTTTGCAATTTAGAATTATTTGACCTGGAAAGCTGATAAAGGAAGTTTTAGTTACACAGAATCTTTTTTTGGGGGGGGACGGGAGGGGGCCTAAGAAAACCAATCCGTGCTATTGACATACTTGCAGGATATAAGTTAATATAGATAAGAGACCTGGGTTCTTGACTTGGGTGAGATCCTCACTGCTATCCTCCAGTTGCCTTTCACATACTTTCCTTCAAACCCTGTTTGTCTTTGGTGGCTGTTATCAACAAACCTCTACATTTTCCCTAATCTCACAACATAGGACTTCAGTGAAAAAAAATTGTAACTGTATTACTTATAAACACATCCAGTCTTCTTGTTAAATCAAAATTGTTCTATTGTTCTGCATTTCCAAAGGTACAGTTCTTTCCTTCTTTATAAAGCTAAGCCCTCCTTACATGTGCATCTGACTAAGACCTCTCTCCCTCCCTCTAGCACACTGACAGGCGCAGATGGCCTCTCTCTAATGACCCATCGTCAACAATTCAGACTTTTCTCAAGTCATGCCTTCACTTTAACTGCTCAGCATCAATGCCATTTATTTCTTTACATTAGCTTCTTGGCAGTTGCAGACATTAAGTCCTAAAATCTTTCTGAATTCTGAAATTCACAAATCTAGAAATCTTTCATACTTTGTACATGTTCCTAATATTTTTCTTCTAAAGAACTCATGTGTTCTCTGAGCATATCCTTAGTTTTCAATTAAACTTTAAAGTTTTCACTCTTTAGATTGACATTACCTACCGATTTTTTAAAGAAAAAAGCATTTCTTAAAAGATTTTATTTATTCGAGAGGGAAAGCACAAGCAGGAAGAACATCAAAGGGAGAAGGAGAAGCAGAGTCCAACAGGGGCTCGATCCCAGAACCCTGAGATCATGACCCGAGCCACAAGCAGTCACTTAACCGACTGAGTCATCCAGGTGTCCCGAAAAAAGCATTTCTTGATTTATCTAGTACTTGGCGGCATGTAGAAGAGACCAAGTCACACTGAGAAGGAAACAGTAGAAGGCCATATAGCTCGCCTCACTTGCGAGCTAAGGGATTTACTCCTACATTCCAGCCTCACAGAACATGATTCAAACCCACGCCCTATAATTACTGAGTCATGGAACCTAAGGGTTACTTGCAAAGCCAAACACTGTAAATGTTACATTAAATATACCAGGTGAGATGTAGAGGGATGTTTTAACTGAAATAACTGCTGACCATCTCTAAACCTGACATGAAAGAGCTATTTTCAGAAATGTTTACATACCTTGTATAGCAAAAATTATTCTAAGCACTTGTTTGAAATGTAGATACTGATCAAATTAACTTATTTTAAAAAAAAATCAAGCTACTGTAAATTATTTTTAAAATTAACTAAGTTTTATGTAGGCTTATTTTTATTGCATTCTCTCCATGGAATTTACCCATCTAACTCAAATGGTAATAAGCTTAAGTGTTTCATTTTTTGACATTTTACTATTTTAACCTAAAACGATGAAAAATTTTATGGGAAAAAGAACCAAATCTGCTATGGATTTAACATATGCTTTCAAAATATCTTAGCAAAGGTAATAGTGCTGAATAATTGGAATATAATTGCCAAACTCCAGCTTTGAATTGAGTTTGATTTACCCTATGGAATGACGATTCCAAACTCTAGGACTTCACTGAAATCTAGAAGTGTGAACTAGTATAAAAATAAAAGCCTCTATTTATATAGATGAGTAAGTAATATTTAGAGCTACTATTGAAAACAAACATCCAAATACAAAATTACTTTTCGAAAGCATTTCAGCTGTTGGAAGTCTATGAAGCTCTCTGGAACTCGTTAATCTCATTTACTGTTTGTTAATACTCCATATTACCTCACAAAGATTTGGGATAACCTGCAATAAACACATAAAAGAACAAAATAGAAATAAAATGTCAAACTAGGGCAAATATTAAAACATGAAGTCAAAGATAAGAAATATAGAATGTCCGGGCATGTGTAGTCTACAAGATCCTACCCAAGTCACTATAGTTAAGCAGGGACTTTGTTTCTGAGACTTCTGATGGCAAAGTGAAAGGGAAAATATAGTTCCATGGCCTTCTGTGTCCAAGAGAAGGAAATGCAGTAGTGTTGCAAGAGAAGCACTTCACTCATACCACTTAGCTCTAAAAGAAATGTTTTTGAAGAGCTTCATTTAACAGCACCTATAATGGATAACATCTCTAAAGCAAATAAATATAAATTCAGCTAAACTTTTCCTTAAGGCTTTGCTTATCCACAGTTTATCTTAATCTGCACAATGAAGTAGGAAAGGATGGTAGGCCAAGGAAACACCAAAATTTAAGAATGGAAAGAAGCACAATTAGTTTTGTTCCCTAATCAAAATTATTCCGTCACTTTTAAAAATAATCCCTTTACTTGAAATGAAACTAGCTTTCACCAGACTAAAGCCAGTTCCTTTAAGTTTCCCACACAAGACTTCCCAAAAGTCAAATATTTGCGCTTGATCTATGCATAAATATTTGTGTAAATGGTAACCCATATTGTCAGTGCCTTTGAAATAACAGCTTGAATAATCTCTTTTGGAGGGGTCTAACCTGTCTTTCAAACCAAAATGTAAAAGAAACTTCATCAAAAGATAAGATGATTGCTTCCAGCAGTGAAAATCCGGCAACCCATAATCCCTTCTTGCCTTTCAGGTATTCAACTTTGATGTGCGCCAGTTGAACTGGCGGGAATACATTGAAAATTATGTTTTAGGAGTTAAGAAGTACTTATTGAAAGAGGATATGGCTGGGATTCCAGAAGCAAAACAACATTTGAAAAGGTAAGCATAATCAGCTAATAATTATTGCACACTTAGCACAAATATGATTTTATATCAGATATGAAATGTAAGCAGGGGAGGAATGAGCATTTACTGCATTACAGGTCCTTCCTTGTATATTCTCCCCTTGTAATATACTGTTTCACCTAGATCCCTATCAGGGAGGTATTATTTTGTTATCCCATTTTTCTTGTTTTTAATCCAAGAACTGTTTAGACACAAGAAGGTAAGTAACCTGTCCTTGGTAAGACATGGGAAGTAGAGGAACCAGATTTGAATCCAAGTTTCTCTGTGTTTTCTACCACATCCTGTCATAATGTGATACAAAGAATACCCAACAAGCAGGAAACCTGGCTGTGTTCTTTAACATGAGCAGATCACTCAACCGTTCTTCAAGCTCTTAAACTGCCTTAAATTTCTTTCAGTTCTTATTCCATAAGGGACAAAGAACGAGAAAAGTCTGATATAATTCTGGTAGACGTAAAGGGTTTTTAATGCAGAGATTATAAGCTTGGAAAAGTAAACTGCAAACAGAGAGGAAACTTGGAACAGCAGGCTAAGAACTTTAGAACTTACCTTCTACTGAACAAGAACCAGTGAAGATTTGTGATATGGTAATATAATCAAAGTATGTTTAAGAAAGATTAGGTTAGTCATGTTTGTAAGATTGTTTAAGTAGGGAGAGGTATAGAAAAGAGAAACTAGTCATGGGAATAGTATGGAAATATTATTCAGAAGGCATGTTGTGGAATAAGAGCTATAAAAATCAAAAGATCCTAAGGTCATGCCACATACCTGTGAGTGCCTAATAATTTGCTGGTCACAACCAGGAAACAAAACACTTGGGCTTCAGATAACACAGTCAGGTCTTTGGTGCTGTTTTAACTTTGGTTCTGTATGTCTGTCCCCCAGGCTCCGAAATATTCACTACCTCTTTAATACTGCCCTCTTCCTCATCGCCTGGCGCCTTCTCATTGCAAGATCTCAGATGGCTCGGAATGTCTGGTTCTTCATTGTGAACTTCTGTTATAAATTCCTCTCCTACTTTAGGGGACCCAGCACACTTAAGGTCTAAGAATATTTGGCAAGCTCCTTTTACCTGGAACCTTTTGGATACCTCTAAAACAGCAAACTGTGTTTCTCAAGATTAGGAAATAACAAAGAATATGCCTAAGGTCATTACCTGTCAAAGTGTTGTCATGTCTTCATCTGTTTACCTATATAGTTTTTATTTCAGTGAGAGAAGGAAAGTCATATCTTAGCCTATAATCATATGTATCTTAGGAAAAATTATTTCCAGGTTGCTTCCTAACACTCCATCCTGTGCCCTTGAATATAAAACACCAAAGTACATTTATCTGTCCATATTTAGCTTTTTTCCTCTTCAGAGGATTAATTTTGACTCCGTGAACATGGAAGAACCCATGATAGCAGCTGAAACATGCTAAAGAAAGGCAGTTCTAACCTTGGAATCATTCTGGGGCACCCAGTATGAAGGTTTAAAGTCAAGATTAAGTTGAGGAAGAGTGATCTTCGCATCCTCAGAAGTACTGTAAAAGAAGTAATTCTCTACTGAAATCTCAGCTTCCTTTTTCTGTTATACCATGAAGACCTGATTGAAGGCTGGAGGAGTTGGAATAGTGGGTTCACATCTAGCACTTCCCTCGACTACACCCTACTTCTGAAATCTAAAAAACAAAAACGAGGCCTAAATAACTGTGTATAGAATGAGAGCTCAAGCGCAGTTGCATTGCTACTTATTATGCTTATACGTAAAATTAGTTCTCATAATTTGAATCTGGCAACTACCATTTCTAAAACTTTTGGGTCACCCACTTTCCTGATAACCTTCTCCCAAGAGTTTCCTTTTTGTTCAATGAAGTCACCAAACCCCTTATATTTATTTTGCTCAGGCCTCAGAGAGACAGTGACTGATGGAAGGTCCTAGGCTAGAATCTTAAAAAACAAAACAGTCCCCTGATCTTTGCCAGTGAGGAAAGCAAAATTTTAAATATAAATGTAAATGTTTTAGTCTTTTTCTGCGAAGTGGGGAAGATTACCCTTCTGTGATCATCAGGACTTGCTAGTATCTTGACCATTCCAATTGCACAATGTTAACTGTACAACGTACAGCAGAAGAGGACAGACTTCATTAAGAAACTGTCACCTTAGGGAACAGGTGTTTTATTTAAAAATATTTTATGTATAATACCATTGAATTAATTAGTAAAAACTATTTATTCTCAAATCCCTATATTAATAATGTAATGTTATCCTGACTTTCCTCGCATTTGAGAGATCAGTGTACGTTGGACTGCAGCATCTCATGTTAAAAACATGGGGAGTATTATTCAAATACAGTACTTGGGGCCTCAGCAACTAAAAATAACCACAACTACTGGAAAACTCCACAAGCAGAAACTGTCAAGGAAGGCAGTTATATGTATGCTCACTTTCCAGAATAATTAGTAATACTCAAAAAGCACATGCACGTAGTTGCAGTGCACAAGGCTGGAGGGCAGCTTCTGGTCCAGTATCCCTCGAGATTTCTCTGAACACCATAAAGGGCATTTGTGGGGGAACTCTTCTAGACAGTATCTTTTCCAATCTCATCTAAGGTCTGGGAACTTCTTTCCAGGGCACACAACCCAGCTCTGAAACAAAGCACTTGGTGATCTTTAGTTTGAGATGTCTATATGATACTTCTGAGTTACGTTAAGATACAAACTATAGATATGATAAAAGTGAAATCAAGTTATAATTCAATGAGATTGGATAAAACATAATTATTCTAAGAATTTACTATCTTTTGATTGTTTCACCTATTCCAGAAATTCCACTGATCAAGTATTCATTTTGATTTTTGATTAAATGAAAGTTTGAATTAAAAAAATGTTTTCCTCTTCTAGTGTTGTATCTTTAACTGCTGACTCCTACAGATCACCTCCCTCCCCTGAGGAAAAAAGAATTTTCCAAAGAAACTACCAGATGAGTATAAATTTTAACACATAGATACTAATGCTTAAATGTTTTCTGATACCATTAATAGGGTGACATTTTTTATCTGTGGCATTAAAGAAAGGACACAAAGTTCTGTTAATAAGCAGTAAAAACAGGTATCAATATGAAAGAAAATCCCTATTTTATATCAAGACCAATTAACAATTATCCTGAATGCCTAATACATACAATAACAATGTAATGAGAAGAACCTTCTACTTTTGGGGAAAAGAAGATGCACGGTAAGTGCAAAGAAATGTATATTTAAAAAGAAGTTTTGGTAATCCCTAGTTCTTTACCTACAACATACCCGATACAGTAATGACTATTTCAGAGTTAACAGAGTCACCATCTAAAGCAATTATTACTAGAAAGAGTTGAAACAGATGGGCATACACAACTCAGAAAAAAACGTTTCTTAGATAACTTACTAATTTTATACTAATCCAACACCATCACCTCCAGTTAACATCTCAAACAGCTGATTTTAGAATCACTCATTCACTTTTTAATATGAAAATACAAAAGAAATCCAATCTCATACAGTAATTTAGCTCCATCTGGAGCAAAAGCAAATGTAACAGAGTGATATTTAAAGACTGCCATAGTTTTCCTATGAGGAAAAAGAAGCTTAAATATGAGGAACTGAGGTTTATTTGGGGTTATATGATCGTAAGAGGACAAAGAAATTTTATTATTTTATTTAGAGTCCAGCTGTTCAGGATTGAGACTCTAAAATGAGTCTAGTGTATTTTCTTAAAATACAAGAAAACCAAAAAATTGAATGCAGTTTCCTTCCTACTGTTAAGAAAATACAAGGTGATTTTACCACTAAAAAATATTTCAAATATAGGGGAAAACTACAATAAGGAAATACTTGGATATTAATCTGGGCATCGTACCATAATGTAGTGATCACATGGTGATCCAGTTTGGATAGTGCTGACAAAGGGAGGTGCACATTAGGGCTTGCAGAAGGTCTGCAATAGAGCTCCAAACAGAAGGGGAGTGACTTAAGTACTTACTAGGTTAAAGGTCCTTTGCCTCAGGTTTAAGTGTTTTTAAAGAATCAAAAATATGCATCTTGAACTCAAGTTCAAGATTCAAAGTTTTAAATTTTGAAGCACACAAAATGCATATAAATTTACTTTCTGGTACCTGAATTATTGACCCAGGACATAAAAAGGATGCATAAAATATCCCTCCTGATACCATTAAAAAATTAAACCTTAAATAATTCTTTTATGAATTCCAAAGTTAGGTTTGATTAAAGATTGCAAACTTTGCTTGCGTTAGTAATTTTTCTATGAAAGTTCAGTGCTATCATAAACGTGAGAAAAATGTGATACTAATCATCTAAATTGAGCATCAGAAGTAATTCTGTAATTCTAATACTGGGTTAAACTTTTCCTCAGAAGTAGTCTGTACTGTACAAATACAGCAGCAGAGAATTATTCGCCTAAGTATTTCATCTCTTTTTCTAGGCCAAAGTATACAAAACACAGTTTTTTAAAAGCCTAGTTCATAGAAGTTGAAATCTCAACTTTTAAAATATTTAGGCTGGAATATGTAAATACAGATAAAGAAAAAGGAGGATGGACTAATAACGTTGGGTACCCTACTGAGGACACCCTCCCCCAGGCACAAGCCAAAGCTCCGTAAGAAGTAGGTCAGCACAGTGTTTTCTGCAATGGAAAAGAAACACTTTGTGAGGTTAGAAACTCCTAACAAATCCCAATATGCAGGCATACTTCATCATTCAGCATCCAAAAGGCTGATCAGAATCTTACTACTTTGACGGCCAAAAACCTGACTTTTATTATTTGAGGAGTGTCAGGTAGTAACCTTTTGTAACTATTACAGTGTAAATCAATGGCAAAGCAAGATTTTGCTTTAAAGAAATTCCTTTTATAGTCAGCTTTAATGGGACAGATTAGTTACATTAAAATTTTAATAAGGTATTTGGAAAACATGGGAACAATTAATAATATATAAGCACCAAAATAATTTTAAAATCCTCTTTAAAGACACTTAACTGCTAAAATCCTAACTGAATGAAAATTTTAAATCAATACTGTTTACCACCCTTTAAAAAAACAAAAACCCCGAAACGAATGAATTTTCTGGAAAGCAGATTCACAGAACCAAGATTCGGTCTAAAATAACTTAACATTCTACATAAAATTCCTTCTGAGAGATGTTCTATTAGCTCCTAGTCTAACTTTACTGGAAACAGTATCTGAAAAAATAACTGAGAAGGCTCATTATTTGGAATTTTCTGGAATCAAAAATGTTTCAGAGCATGTTATGTTACCTATGTTAATCAGTCAACTTAATGGCTCTTAATAAAGTCTGTATTTTAAACAATGATGCTTTTGTTATTTCCTGCAGAGTGCCATTCAACATAAGCTTTACTTCACAGCAGTTCCATCAGTATCTCTCCTCCTCTCCACTGATATCTGTACCAACTACTTTTACGAAAACATTTATCTTTAAAAAAAAAATCCATTTGTAAAACTGTAATCTGTGACATCCTATGTCCAAAACCACCATTTTATATCTAGTCTTTTAGTCTTGTCCTTGCTACTTACCTGGAGTTTTATTTCCCCCATGTCTCTGAAGGACTTAAACTGTTGAGGATTGGTAGTTGATTCTATCATTATTAAAAAAGGAAAACTGATGTTGGCACACATATTCCAAATACAGTTTTTAATGGCACTGAGTGAAATCTCCCTCTCATTATTTTTAGTCTTTCTTAGCCTGGAAATTTAAAAGCAATCCATAAATAATAAGGAAGCTAGAACAACAAAAGCAATCACATTCAGGACTCTCTGAATGCAGACACTCATTATCCAGGTTTACAGTTTACCTGACACTGTTTAATGATAATCTCTCAGATCTGACACGATCTTGTCTTACTTATTTGCCTCGTGTTTCTACTTTAAGTTACCCTGTTGCCCCTCACCCAAACATGTATAAAATAGTCTATTTTTCCATTTAATACTTTACAAGCTGAGAATTCTCCTCACCAGTAGTGGACCTTATATTACCCACCTTCCCACTCTACAAGTATACCAGTAATACAAGGATCAGATTAGAAAATGTAGCATCTTTTTAAAAAATGTGCTTTCTTCTCCCGGTATAAGTGCTCACTACACAGTTTGTGAATGATACCTGTTACATATTATAGCACCTACATACCTGCCTCCGTCAGAATTCACCTTAGTCTTCCACGACCCTGCCTTTAACAGTCAGGAAAAGCCAACAGCCAGAGTTTAAAGAAAAGCAGTTACCTTCCTCAGACCAAATTACTGGATAAATGGCCTTGTCATTATGGCTTAACGTTGATATGGCTATAACATAGGGACCCATCCCTGTTTTCCTTGATTAACAATGTAACCTGACCACAGCTTTTTAAAGTCTAGACTAGTTTTCCATATGTTTTACATATTTTATTCTGACATATCTTTTAAAAACAGAAGGACGCAAAACATTTGTACTTATAATCCCTTTTTCTTTAGATGTGGTTTGACTTCTTTCCTTCAGGCTCTTTGCCACCAAGAAGCAAGCTCTGATTTCGATACTGCCCATTTGCTATGAAAATATCAGAAGGGGTCATCTTCAAAGCAATACTCCAGTTGGGCTTATTCACTGATCAGCTGCATAATTTCTTCTAGGACATTTGTAACAGACACAACATACATAAGATTTTAATTTCGGTTTTTCTTTTTCTTTTCTTTCCCCCTAGGTATGATTCCCCCTTCTCATTCATGTTCTTTTCTTTGAATATATTGCACAATATTTTATTATTAAAAAAGGTTTTATGTCTCAGGCAAAAAGTTTTTCTCCTTCACTCAGGAGGTGCTAATGTGTATTATTCTCTAAAAGAGGTAAGTGGTTGTCTGTGTGGCCATCCTCAAAGGGGACCTAGGGAGAAGAAAAGACCACAGCATTAGTTTTATTCCTTACACAGTCCCTCTAAACATAGTGCTTTATTTTAGGCAATTTCTTTCTGAGCACCAAAAGCTACTGTTTAGATTTAACAATGGTACACATTAGAGTTGAGCACCATTTCTACTGTAGCACTTACAGAACTGACAGGTTTGTAGGATCCAAGTCTGAAACGACAGCAAATTATTTCAACTATAAATTTCCCAAATCCATGTAACATGCCTGCAATAAAAAATAAGTTGATGTTTTTAATTGATGCTTTTAATGAAATTATTTCCTAAATTAATTATTTCCTAAATTGTTATATAAGAATAAAAAACTCCACTAATTGTAATGGAATAGATTAAGAAAGGAAACAAAGAAGTTTGCTTTATTCATTTCCATGGTTAAAAATAGATGAATTTTAAAACAAATATATTTCTTTTCAAAATCACAAGGCCACATAATTCATGAACTTGACAAGGCAATCTTATCAAGGGTGCTTTATGTGTCTTGCACTCATACCATTTTGAAAACTAACAGAACCCCAAATTTAAACAAATTTAAATAAAGTAGTGACAAAGTTTTTCATAAGAAAACATACTGATTCATTTAAAAAATATCATTCAAAGCATATAACTATACAGCTCCACATAATATTGGATGGGGGTTGGTGACAGAAAAGAGTTTCCTTTCTTTATCTATTGTACTTAATGCTCAGATTTTCATGATTATGCTTCTGCAAGTTATCTTTGAAAGAATCTCATAAGCTCAGGACAAAAAAGCCCCAAATCATAAAAACAGTATTGACTGAAAATTCCAGTTGCACATATTAAGATGGTTCAAAGTACCATAAGATGTGATTTTACGTGTGCTATGTTAAAAATACTCTACATGAAAAAGAAAATTTACATTCTAGTGTCTACTATTTCTAGGCATTTTTTCATCTAATCCTACAACACACTTGTACGTTAGACATTGTTATGATTATTCCCATTTTTATAGATGGGAAAACAATTTCAGAAAGGTAGGTATCCTATATCACAAGGCTACTACCATGTAAATGGCAGAACTTGGATTCAATTCTAGGATCTTTCTAGCTCACTAAGTATTCTTCCTTAAACCACTGAATGCAGTGAACTTAGCTATGTTTAATGTGTAATCAATATAATTTTGGAGGGTTGGAATTAAGTCTTACAGAAAAAAGTCTTTATCAAAATATCGGAATGTGTATATTTCTTGCTCCTTCTAAGTAAAAGTATCTTAATTTCAGTATAACACTTTCAGAAATCAGACAAAAAAGGAATGAATCTTAACCTGTTGTTGAAAAGATTCCTCCAACAATACCACAGAGTCTTACAAAAAACTGCCAGAAAGGCATATGCTCCTCAGTAACTGTTACCATAAGAGAACTGAGATCATATTTCATAAATATCCCAGAGACTCCATGGCTGCCTGCAGCATGGTTAATGACACGTTCCTAAAAGGAAGGGGAGAGACAGAAGAAAGAGAAAAATGGGATTCACATCATCTGGTTACTTGCACTGTCACTTCGAAGCCCTGCCGCCCAGCTGTACAAGAGGGATCTCCAAATCTCTTTACAGATTGTCCTACTAAACTCTCAGAGACAATCAAATTATTCTGTATTCTTTGTGTGATCAGTTTCTAAAGAAATCAAAAGAGCAGGATCATTCTTTCCTATTTGCTCAAAAAGGTCATTTTATATACAAGTGTTCTACTGCACTGAAGAGCTTACCACTATATGGTATCTTCACTGACCAAATCCATAAAAACCAGCCTCCTATTTTGACACACTTTTTGTAACAATTCTTCGCTCAGATTTTGCAAAACAATTATATTTCTTGTCAATTATCAGATTTAGAAACATTTTCACCTTCTGTTGTTCATTTTATTTAAATTGTATGAAATACAATACAAGAAGAAAAGAGAATGCCCACACTTGAAAGATATCAAAATTTAAACTACTGGTTTAGTTTTTTGTTTTTTTTTTAAAGATTTTACTTATTTATTTGACAGAGAGAGAGAGAGCGAGAGAGAGAGAGAGAGAGAGATCACAAGTAGGCAGAGAGGCAGGCAGAGAGAGAGGAGGAAGCAGGCTCCCTGCTAATCAGAGAGCCCGAGGCAGGCCTCCATCCCAGGACCCTGAGATCATGACCTGAGCTGAAGGCAGAGGCTTTAACCCAATGAGCCATCCAGGCGCCCTGGTTTAGTTTTTAAAAGAAGTTCTTTCTTGAAAGGAATGCAACTAAAATCATAAACCTACCATAGTGTGTTAACCAAAAAGCAAATGCCCTATTTCATTCCATCCTGTTTACACTTCAAAAATCAAGTCTGCATGGGGTGCCTGGGTGGCTCAGTTGGTTAAGTGACTGCCTTCGGCTCAGGTCATGATCCCGGAGACCCGGGATCGAGCCCCACATCGGGCTCCCTGCTCGGCGGGAGGCCTGCTGCTTCTTCCTCTCTCACTCGCCTTGCTTGTGTTCCCTCTCTAGCTGTATTTCTGCCAAATAAATAAATAAAATCTTTAAAAAAAAAAAAATCAAGTCTGCAAACCTTGGAACTTTTCTGGATATTAATATTTGAAAATTCCCCATTCTTAAACAATAATAAGGAAACATGACCCCAGAATATATGAGAAGTCTGTTAAACTTTCCAATTCCAAAACTCTACTCCTCATAATAGTTATTTATAAGGCCACTCCACCCTGAGACTGCAAAAGGTTTGTCCTCTTAGATGAACCCTCTAAGTCTGCTATCTGAGCCACAAGAATCATGAATATCCCAGGGTACGTACAAGAATCTAAAAATAACACAGAAATCAGAGAGTCCACTGGCACAGAAGAACTAATTATACCAATACAAGAGAAAACATTATAAAATTAAGATATAAAGAAGTCAGTAGCACCATCATAGTTTAATATTTTGTTTAAGCTGTATAGAAGTCATTCCAGATTTTTAAAATGTACCTCTTTTCTTGCTCTAAAGCATACTAATATCCATTTTTATTGGCTTAAAATTTAAATATTGATGCATTTCAAAACTGCCATAAATTTTAAATGGGGGAGGGTACCAACTCCAACCTTATTTTGTAGGACTATTAAATGCTAAAAAAAAAAACAAAAACCACTATCAGTTGGATTCAACTTACCCTTTCTGTCACAGAAAACTGATGGGTGTCTGCTGAAATTTTATATGTATGTAGCTTTGTTGGCACAACTGTAATAAAATATTGGAACATCTGGTTGTCTAGAATAAAAACAAAATGTGGTGTTTTTTTCATCAGTCCAAGAGCAACAAATTCTACTGCCAAATCCACCCTCCTTCTATTAAATACACTTAACTTGAAATTTAATGCTACTTATGACTTAGTGTTTAACAGTAACAACAAATTTAAAAGAATCAACGAAAGCAATACACTCATCCTTGGTAAACAAGCTTTCAATAAGCATAAAATAGTCACATATACACATTAGAAGATGTTAAAAAATGAACTAATCATTAGATATCCTTTATAACATTATTATCCCTTTATCAAATGTGAAAAATAAAAGCATTTCTTTATAGTACAGAAATTAGTAAGAATAACATCATGATCGCATAACCACCACAGGACATTTTCAGTTTTTACTAATATCTTAAGATATACAGATAAAGCAAAACTGAATTAGCCGGCCTTTGGATATACACAAAGATTTGATAAGACAGGAGAAAGATAAAACCTATTCACTAATGGTCTGAGGTTACTGCATAATCCAAAGGATCCTACTTAGAGTCTTTAGGCATTTTTAGGTTTAATGCAAGTCATAAATACCAGTTTATTACCAATTATTAATTACTCTTAAGCAGATAATAGTTCACATAATACAAAACATGTTAATTTTCGAGGTCAATATTCTAGAAAATTTAGAACTAGATACATCTATCTGTAGTTAGAATTAGGTAAGTAATAGGGCCTCATTACATTTTTTTGGTTTTTTGGGTTTTTTTGGCCTCAATACATTTGACATGAAAACAGATGTACTTCACACTACATAACTGTCTATGGAAACTGTGTACAGGAATAAAATACCCCAACTTTAAATGTATGGTCTGATAAATTTTGACAACTGTATTCACACACGTCATCACCACCACAGTCAAAATATAAAATATTTTCACCACCTCAAATAGTTCCTCCACACCCCTTGGCAGTTAGTCCCCTCTATCTCCAACCCTAGGTCAACTACTAATCTACCTTCTATCAGCACAGAGTAGTTTTGCCTATTCTAAAACTTAATATAAATGGAAGTACATAGAATGTACTTTTGTGTGTCTATCTTCTTTTGCTCAACCTTAGTGAATTTTTATCTCAATCAATCCAATGTCTCTCTTATTTTAGTGTAATTCAGAACAGGGGAGGGAAAGGTAAATGAGATAGGAGGGAGCGGTTAAGAGTAACAGTGTCTTCGAACACTAACATTAAACAAGTTTCTCACAAAAAACCAGTTTCAACTTCACCTCTTTCACCTACCACTTGTACCAATATAACTTTCAAAGACATGAACAGTATTTGACTAGTTCTTTTATTAAATTCAATGAAATAGCCTTCATAGTCTCACAGATAACAGAGCAGAAAAGTGTCAACTTTGTTCACCGATAACAGATGGCTTTTAATTACAAACGATCTTTAGTTTCATCCTTTGAGTCATTCTTTGATGTAAGGTGAACTGTTCTATCTATGCTTAGTTTTGAGGTGTTTTACATATAAACTCTATCGTGTCATAGAGGGAGTGAGTTGGAAGCGCTAGGAGAAAAAGGTGTTTAAGTCTTAATGAAAAAAAAGATGAAATTGAGAGTGGCAAGGCAATGACTTATGCTGTACAAATAGGTGGCATAATCACCTGGGGGAAACATAAAGGACAAAGGGAATCTCACATGTGAGGAGAAGTACACGAATAACCAAAAAGGTCAAAGACACATGACAGGAAAAACTGGAAAACTATTTAAACTGTGGCCAGAAAACTATTAAAGACTTTTATGTCAATGTTAATACAAGAAAAGTCTATAAATTTGTCAGATAATTTAATGGCCAGGTTGGGGAAAGCTGGGAGTGAGCAGGCGAGAGAGGGGCAGCAGATACTGTTGAATGAAATTTTGTTGCAAGCCCCAAATTGTTCCAAAGGTGTGGGTCTGTCCAAACTGGTACAGCATTCAAGATGTAAGCACTAAGTAATCCCCTCAAAACTTCTGGGGAACATCAGAGAGGGAGTGGTTAGCCTGACAAAATAGATTTATAATGCTGATTTTTCTTTTTGGAAAAAAAAAAAAGGTCCTATAAAACATCTAGTAGTAAGGAGAAGAGTACACCTGCTTTAAAGCTTTGAACCTACTGACAATCATCTGGTGGCATTTTATAACATAACTCTGAATACTTCTTAGTCTTCGAGAATTTAGAAACAAGTAAACTCAAAAAGAGCCTTTTGAAAATTAATCTGTTTATAGTTAGAGCTGTTCCTATTCAAAAATTTAAAGTCATTTTAGCATCTTGAAATAAAGTATTAACATGTTTTCAAATGATCATCTCATAGGTAACACCTAGTGTATATCTGTATACAATGAACATGAACATACACATAAAGATGAGATTATATACTGAATAACGCTTATGATTCTCAGAATGTCCAAATCTAGTATACTCAAGTTTCCTTAAGCATTTCCATACAAACATAAAATACTGAGGAATGTAAGTCAATATTCTAAGTAAAACATCTTTGACGTATCTGATTACAGTACTATGATAGTAAAATACTGAGGTGCATGCAGGGCTCAGTCGGATAAGTGTATGCCTCTGGCTCAGGTCATGATCCCAGGGTCCCGGGATTAAGCCCCACATGGATCTCTGCTCAATGGAGACCCTGCTTCTCCCTCTCCCTCTGCTGCTCCCCCTGCTTGTTCTGTCAAAAAATAAAATCTTTAATACTGAAAAGAATATTAATAAAACTTTTAGTTAATAAAAAATGAACTCCTTAATTACAGTTTCACAAAGACTAGAATTCCTAGTACCACAGGAAGCTTGATAGTCCTTAAAAAGTTTGACAGGCAGGGCATGTCACATAGTAGGACTATTTCAGAAGAGGAAAGGCGATCAAAACCTTCAAAAAACACAAGATAGATTACTTGTTATAAAATTAAGAATTCATCCATATTTGGATAAACTAAAATTTTAAATGGAACAGAAGGTTAAAACAGTAATAGAAGGTATCTATGCTATAATGTACTACTTCTGACTGTGTCAATAACCAAGCTATTCTAGAAAAACTATAGGTTTCTGAGATCTGTAAAATTCCCCAAAGAGGTTTCTAAAATGGTAAATATGCATTTTAGAACTTTAAATCTAGACAAAGAAAAGTCTTCTTATAACGCTGAAACTTTCTTTAGCTCTCTATTCTTTAATGCATATGGAAAAGAAGTTAAGCCTTATTCACACATTAACCTTTCATTTATTTAGAGAGCTTTTAAATTCTACTGTTTCCTGCTTACTTATTTTTCTTTATGTTTGTTTTCCTGCTTACTTCTTACTTTAATTTCTTTTGTTCTTATGGCTCATTTTTTAACAGATAAATTTTATCCATGATTAGGAAATTCTCTCTACAAACATTCCCACATAAAATTATCAACGAGTTAATCTACTAAAAGATTTATCCGTGTTACCTGTCACAAGAGGATGATTAAAAATGTGTTAATATTAAAGTTATACAGGCAAGTGCCTGCATAAAAATTCCAACAGTAATTATTAAATACTTACGATCTACAGCAATTTTTTCAGTTCCATCCAAAGGATTAATAATTCCTGGAACAAGCTCTCCAAAAGACAAATGATCTATTCTGTGAGAAAAGTTGTAAGCTAAGAGGAATAAAATAAAACAAATTAAATACAGAAATTAAATTATTCAAAATAATATGTTACTTATTGGTTCACATTCTTATCTAATCTCAAATGAAATGATCTCAAATATGTAGGTACAGCATAGTATTTAAAACTACATTATTTTGAGAGAAATGCATATAAATAGGTAGAATTAATTAAATGTATAAATAGGTGGGATTAATTAAATGTGCATACAAATAAAATGGTAGCTCTCAAGTTTTATAATTACATACAAATTATCTTTTATAAAATAGTATATCTAATCCTGATAACCAAAAATAGTAATAAGTCTTTCCTTGTCCAAATCATCATAGAGTAACAGAGCTGCCAGAACTGGAATGGTGTTCATGTAGCCAGATAATGAAACCGATCAGATATAATTTTAATGCAAACCATTGCTAAATGTGACAAACTAATTTTTTTTTAAGATTTTATTTATTTGACAGAGAGAGAAAACACAAGTAGGCAGAGAGGCAGGTAGAGAGGAGGAAGCAGACTCTCTGCTGAGCAGAGAGCCCAATGCGGGCCTCGATCCCAGAATCTGGAGATCATGACCTGAGCTGAAGGCAGAGGCTTTAACCCACTGAGACACCCAGGCACCCACAAACTGATTTTTTAATGGAATTTATTATTTGTTTTTGTCCTCTAAAGAAGACTTTTTTTTTTCTTTTAAAAAAAGAGAGAGAGAGAGAGAGCAAGAGAGCACAAGCAGGGAGAGCAGCAGAGGGAGGAGGAGGCTCCCCGCTGAGCAGGGAGCCCAATGTGGGGCTTCATCCCAAGACCCCAGGATCATAACCAAAGGCAGATACTTAACTGAACAAGCCACACAGGCGCCCACTAAAGACGACTTTGGTAAACTAAGTTTTATGACAATCATTACCTAAAACTAACTTGTACACTTTATATGTATGCATCTGTCCAGATGTACACCTACATATTGAAATAAACTTCAAATATATGCTCTTCATTATCCATAAAAATTAGCAGAAATGTGTACAAAATGATATAAAGCATACCAAGGCTCTGTTCCCTAACCCTAGCAAGTTCTGAGCTATGAATACATAGAAACACAGGTTGTTTATGGATAAGAAAAAATGGATTAGAGTCAACATATTTAATCATTTATTGTCTCCTTTGGATATCCGTTTTTGACAACAGCCCACTCTGAAAACCCTACCTTGCACCTGCACTCAAAACAAAACAAAAAACCCACACACAACTCTTTTTTCAATGACATCTTCAGTGGAAAAAAATTCAGAAACTGCTTACAGTCATGGTTGACAAGTGCTGCCAAATGCGCATGACCTCGGGGATGTGGAATTGCCCTGAAAAGAGGAAAAGAAGATTAAAGTACTAATACTTAAATATATAACTAATTAAAACCAGAAAGGGGACCTTTCCTAAGTCATATACCTGTCTTACGATAAATAAACTGGGGGCTGCCAAACCGTTTCTGTGAAGTGCCAGTGACTATTTTAGGCTTTGTGGGCCATGATGCAAAACTGAAGATATTATGTAGTTAGTTACATAAGAAGAGAGAACAATTTTCACAAACTTCTCTTAACGACATTCAAAATATAATAGTAATAACTGAGTACTTTTTTGGTAGCTCAGGTATTTTTGCCGGGAGATAACATTTTCCTTAACTAGGGTTTAGAGTTAGTGTTCCCTATTTTCAAAATTGATCACAAAGATTTATCTGTTAGGAAGATTTAGAATGAAATTTTACATATTTTATTTCTGAAAATATAATCCAGAACCATATCTTTTAAAGAGTATATTCGTTGCTTGGGTAGAACTCTATAAGGTTCTTCCCTGGGTATTTCCTTTTGGCCTGTCATTACATAACACAGATTGATTACTTGCAACTTAAAATTTCCTCAAGCACACAGCTAAATACATTTTGAAACATGGAAATTTCCTTTGCACCCGCATTAAGGTTGGAAAACACTTCAGGAACTATAACTTGAGGTTGGAAAATACAAGTATAAGAATGGAGATCTTGCTTCTTGTTTTAACTTCTGGCAGTCAGACATGGAAGGCATCATTTGACACTACTTATCCCTGAAGTAACTGTACCACAATATGTTTCATATATTAACGCTGTTTTTCTTATAATTTTATGCTAAATTCATTAAAAAACATGATCCAGTCTGCACAAAACTTAACTTCCAAAGCTATTCAGTGTTCAATAAAAACAGCTGACAGTAATTTTCTTATTCAGAAAAGTTTCAATCTCAGCCCTAAGCTCAAAAAAAAAATCTTAGTCAATGAGAGCAAATGATGTTCACCATCATTATTATCAGTTCAATAATACATGATAGATTCAGATATGTTTTGTGAAACACTACCAATGATACTAATGGAAAGCCACAGGCTATAAACACCTTACATTTTCACAAGCCTGAAAATTTATCCACACAAGCCCCTTTTTTGCTTCATATCTATTTACCACCAGCAACACACTGCTGTTCCCTCAATTTCCTTAAAAAATATTTTTGTTCCATGTAGGCTATTTGATCACTTCAAACTCATACTGACTCCTCCAAATAAAAAACAAACAAACAAACAAAAAAGCAGTATCGGTAACCTCTGGTCATGCAGCAAAAGCTAAGGAAATCCACTATCACCTGCCTTGCTTTTGAACTGACTATTGGACCCTGTTCTCAATGTCCTCAGCTGCTACAGCACTTTTCCCACCAGAAAGCAAATTTTCCAAAGCAAATTTACTTTCCCTGGATGCATTTCTTTGGTTGGTGCAAACACACACAATATCATCAAGCTGCCGGGAAATGACTTTCCTTCTTCAGCTCACCAATGAGTCACGTGTCAACCCACTTCGGTTTCAGTCTCACTTCATATTTATTTTTATGAAGAAATTCTGCTTGTACTTATTCCTTTTTAAGTTTTTTAATTTTCCTGAGAGTTAGTAGTGTTGTGATGAGTGCTTCGTCCAGTAATATTTACATATCCTATATCTTTTTAGCACAGTTATGGTGTCACTGCATAATAAACATGTTCTGAAGTCAAATCTGATAAAAATAATCCACACCCCACTGTGCCTTAAAAGTACATTTTAAACCCGTATTTTTCTTTTCTGACAGAGTAATAAGGAAATCAAATGTGGTATAGCAATACAGAAGGCATCTGTAATGCTATCCCATTGTAACCGTTACAACCTGTTCTCATCTGTAGTGCACAAGTAGCAGTACAAAGCGATGAGTCATATACAGCCTCTGTCACAGTTACTCAAATCCTGGTAAATGGTTACATATTGTTGTTATAAACTGTGTTCTTTTTATTTCTTCTTTATATTATAGTTGAGGATGAATGATACTGTATCTTAGAGGTAACATGTGATCTTCAAAAAGATCAGTACTGAACTTGGTAAACATAATACCAAAAGATAGGAGTGGGTTAATAAGATATCCCAAAGATAGTAAGGATAAGATACAAACCAAAAACTTTTCCATTTGGCCTCTTATCCTTGGCAGGAGTTATCACACAGAGAGAAAAATGAAATTGGGAATAAAGGCCATAATATAGAGGCTCATGAAGTATTAGTCAAAGTTTCCCTCTTTCAGTTAGTTTGGGAGTAGGATACCATTTGTATTCACAAGTGCAATGAAATCGTCTCAATTTCGTTGAGCCAACTATTATCCATTCTTACATGATACAAAGAAATTCTAAGCTATAGAGTCGATCCTGGCAACAGCAAGGAAATGACAAAACGTGAATGTTTGAAGAATGGGACAACAAAGACAAATGTTTGATCTGATCACTGTAAACACTGAAATAATTTTGCATAATGGACTTAAGCTATTTATCTCTATTTAAAGAAAAATAATCTCCAGCAATGCTTTTTTTGCTTTATGGCCTTTCCCTCAGCATGGATGCCCTGTCTCCTTAAATTCCTAATCATTTACTACTTTTCAAAGGTTTTTCTCAATAAAGCCGCTGCTGATGTGCAGGGTAAGTCAGGTACCTTTTATATAGTTTCTTATTGGCCATACTTCTCCTATACAGCTTCAATACAACTATAATTAAATAATTATTAGTGTAATTCACTGTTCAAAGTTTGGATTCACTAACAAAATGTCAGCACCATAAAGGCAAAAACCCTTTCCTTTGTTTCACTTTTTTAAATAATGTGAACTATATATATTTTAATACAAAATTAAGATGGATATTATACACAAAAAAGTAAAACAGTTCCCTTAAATTTTTTTTCCAGATCCTTCCCCTTAAATCCCTTATGTAGGTGTGGCACGGTTTCATCCTTAGTATGACATGGCACATTCCATTGCCAAGTTCTCAAAAAATGTCTTTTACAATGAAGAATTGTTCAGCGCTGCAACTCAAGATGGAAGGAAGGAAGAAAGGAAGGACATAAGGGAAACAGGGAAAAAGGGAGAGGTCAGAAACTATTTATTCAGAAATTTACCAAGTGTTTATATCCTATGATGGTTTCTATGCTGGGTGCTGCTCTTGAGAGTAGGTGATCTGCTATTTTTCCTTAACTTTTAGTGACTTTATCTCTGGCACTACTAATTTCTAACTACATCAAAATACTTGTCTGAAATTAAACAGGGATTACATTTTGGTGATGATTATCAAAAAGAAAAACAAAACAAAAACCTAATACAATCTGCAACATGAACAAATTAATGAAATGTCTAGGTAAGAGCTTCCTGGCTATTAAAACTTGGCAAGTAGGTTTTCATTCATATCTACCTACAGCTCATTTATTAAACTATGACACTGTTTTCCTTTTGTTTTGAAGCAGCTGTAAAGTTAATAGTGTTCTCTATCCTGAGATCAAAGCCCTGAACACAAATCACAAAACACCAAAAATATAGATATACAACACTTTAAGCAGCCCCTTAGTAATTACATATTATTTGATTAGCAAAGAATTTACTTTTAAACCAAGCTGCCAACTTGTCTAGAGTACTTTCAGTAAGTGAAAAGAACATACTTGCCCACAGTTATGTGAAAATTCCCTGCTACTTTATTGACATAGAGATGACCATGAATTCTGCAAGCATCTGGAGGCTGTGATGAATCATCTTCCCTGTTACAACATGAGAGGAAGGATTACTGACAGCACAGTCAACACAGTCGCCATTCTGTTGTGGGAAAATTTTATACAGAAAAAGAAACATCGCTAGAAATATATTTTATATATATATTTATTTATGTATGTAGTTACACAAATCTAAAATTCCATGGTTCTTCATATCTGACCACAGGATTAAGGCCAATGAGAGAGGAAAGTTTAATGAATTAGTCCAAAAAAAACATTTTGTTGGGCTCCTGGGTGGTTCAGTTGGCTAAGCGGCTGTCTTTGGCTGAGATCATGACTCCAGGGTCCTGGGATCAAGCTCCACATCAGGCTCTCTACTCAGCAGAGAGCCTGCTTCTCCCTCTCCCTGCCGCTCTGCCTACTTGTGTTCTCTATCTCTCTGTCAAATAAATAAATAAAATCCTTAAAAAAAACAACAACAACAAAAAACATTTTGTTATCTGTTTCTGGCACTTTAGGGGACAGAGGAAGATGGAAGTAAGAATGAGGGAAGGACATGCCATCTAAGTTCACACAATGACAGTTTCTTCTTAAGCAAATGTAAAACCTCTATAGTTTTAAATTTAAGTAATCATTTTTACGATTATAACATTTCTAAATATGACCTATTCTAACCTAAAAAAAAAGAAGTGAAATAAAAACACAAAATTCCTAACCAAAATCTATACGTCCTTATAAAACAATGACAAATTTTACGTATTTATCTTTAAAACCTAATATAATGTTATACGAAATTTACCATACACACCTAAGAGGAAATTTAATGAATATTATTTATGATAATCCTGATCAATATCACAGGCTATAAATTTAATAGTAAAAAGTCATACAGAATGATTACAATATGAGATTCTGAGAATAAACCAATACTAAAACTATATCATAGTAAATTCATAATAAATAGCTGTACATTTAAAAATTACAGCAAACCTTGGTGGAAGTGCTGTCGATGAACTCTTAAAAGCACTTTTAAATATCACATCTTGAAGTGAATGTTCTTCTTGCAGTCTACTCTGAATCAGCTGCAGCATTCTAAATACAACATAAATAAGCAATAGTTAGAAATACAGTAAAGGTACTCAAGAAAGCCAACACTTTTTAAAAACTAACAATGGTTAGCTGACATACATTTATTATCATAGGTCTGGTTCTAAAATAAAGTACGAAGTTTTCTTTGGCCATTTCCATAAAAGGAGGAAAAGGGAGGTAGAGTGGCTAAGGTTTAATAGCTGAGGTCCGTAAGCATGTCTGATTGCACTGATAATGGATGTGCAGTCAGGGTCACTAAGAATGAGCTTCTGTTCACCTGAGTATCTAAATTCATCTTTTATGCCTGCATGCAGCTATGACAAAATTCTTACTTTTTATCAGGTATTGAAGAAAGTATGATTGATACAAAGGATAAGACAAGTACAACAGATCTGTGGATCTGTTGGATCTGTGGTGGACTTCTGTGGGAGATTACTGTGGTATAAACCCATACCACAACATTTAATCCTCACTACAAAATAGGGCATAGTGCCATTTAATATCACCTGTTGTCTCCTTTTCCAAACAAATATGAATGCTATTCTATTACAAGACCATTTTAAAGAAAATATTATACTCTACCTATACTTTTTAAAAAGAATATCAGTATCTTCAGATTTATACATCTAAAGACTTAAAATCTTTGGATGTAATGTTAGCAAACATTTTAAGTTTCTATTTGTTGTGTGTCTTGTTTCTCCAAAATCCAATTTTAGTGCTGGGCAATGGAAAATGAAGTTGATGACAGCAAACCGTGTGTGTGTGTGCGTGTGTGTGCACGCGCATAACTTCTGCCTCAAATATACCAATATCCAAGCTTATATTCCATATATGAACATATGTAAAAAAAAAACTCTATGATGGAAAACAGTCATTATTTTAATAGTAAAAACAATCTCTGCTCTCACCAATTACTAGTCTTGAGCACTGAATAAAATTCCAGATGAAAGGAGGCTTCTCACTTGAACATTTCTGGATTAAATAATGTATTTCATCTCTGGATGGCTTTGTACTCTAAGTTCTAGATGCCCAGAGATAACTAATATTCAGTTCTTTTGTTTAACTACATTTGATTTCAACTTTGATTTAAAAATCTCCTCAAATACTGACACTGAAAATTAAAAGAGAAAGGCCTTTGAAATGTACTTGGGGACTGTGGGGGGGTGGGAAGATGGGTAAAAAAAAATTTTTTTGCAATGATCTTAAAACTAGGTAAAGCCTTTGTAAGCACCAAGACATAAACTGGAAATCAAAAAGAAAAAAAAAGCAGCATACGGGATGAGGGATGGGGGAACCACTTATATGGAAGGAATACTTTCTTTAATACACAAAAGATTTTAAAAAAAAAATTTTTTTTTAAAGATTTTATTTATTTGACAGAGAGAAACACAGCCAGAGAGGGAACACAAGCAGGGGGAGTGAGAGAGGGAGAAGCAGGCTTCCCACCTAGCAGGGAGCCCGATGTGGGACTTGATCCCGGGTCTCCGGAATCATGACCCAAGCCGAAGGCAGTAGCTTAACCAACTGAGCCACCCAGGCGCCCCTAAAATTATTTTTTAAAAAACCCCAACAACAAAGCAAAATGGACATATAGCATGAATAAGCAGTTTCAAAAGAAATGCAAATGGGGAAAACAATCCACAAAGATAAACAACTGATTCAAAGAAATGCTAACTAAACAAGTGTAATACCATTTTCCACAGAACTGGCAACCATAAAGAAGTCACAGTTGGTGAGGTTGTATAGAAACAAGTACTTTCATACAGTTTTGGAGTACAAGTGAAGATATTTTGGCATCACCTATCAAAATATCTCTTCCTGATTTTATTGAAATATAATTGGAATATCACACTGCAGAAGTTTGGACTGTACAACATATGATTTGACATATGTATATACTGCAAACTGATTACCAAAGTTAACAACCATCAGTTAACAAGAGAAAAGATTATACATGACTTTAAGATCTGATAAAATTTTTGAAATCACAAGGACTGTATTATTATATTCTACTAATATTTCATCCCCAAAACTGCCCAGAGCAGTATGTTAATCTATGAATAACTCACAATAGACAAAATAGAGAAAACATGATCTAGATTTCTATGGACCACAATACTTTAACTTATTACCTCTGCCACTCTTTTTGCTGTGGTGAAAGATCAAATATTGCCTGAAATAAAGGAAAGTATGATTACTAGCACTGTCAATTTCTCTTGGCTTTATATCATAATTTAAAAAAATTTTTCTTTGAGCAAGAAACAAATGTATAATGTTGGCAGAAACAAGTATTCATGATTTACATTTAATCTTCTGTAAGTAAGCTTAAAAATGTAATATATGCTTACTCAAAACCAATATAAAGAAATTTTACTAATCACAAATATTTTCCTTTTAGAGTTATCCACATTTATAGAAATGACTGCGAGTTGGTAATCTGTCATATGTATAAAATGGTATTTTAGGACTTGAAATCATTTAAAGGACACATGCATGAAAGTTTTTTTAAAAAGAAAAAGAAAAAACATAAAGCTCAACTATAATATCTAAGCATCCAAAACCCATATTCTTGCCAGGAAAAATACCAGATGAAATCAACATTTTTTTTTTTTTTAAGTTTTATTTACTTAAGTAATCTCTCTCTACATCCCACGTGGGGCTCAAACTCATGACCCCAAGATCAAGAGTCGCATGCTCTTCTGACTGAGTTAGCCAGGTACCCCAGAATCAACAATTTGGGAACAAACTAAACAATGGCATTGTAATTCCCAAATGTACTAATCAATAAAGAATAATTCAAGAAATTTATCTAAGCATTATCTTCCTCAATTCAATCAGATGAGGTGACTTATAGAATCAGAGGGAATTTGCAAGCTTTTCACAGTTTGTGGCAATATCTACAATTTAGGTTTGCAATAGCAAAGACCACTTTTGATTTTTATAAATACTTTTTAAATTTAGCAATATTAATTATCCTTAAACAGGCTCTAACCTACTCCTCTGCCTACAAAATCCTCAGTTCTTTAATCAAAGTGGAAGAAACCCTCATTTTATCAAACAGTTCTACCTCTCTGCCTCTGGTAATTTAATTATACCTCCCTGGAAACTTCCTCTCCTGAAACTGTGACCCTCATGTCTATCTAAATCCTATACACCATATCCTCCAGGTTACATTGCCCCCATCCTTCAGAAATTATTTCTGATTACTCCCCCTGCTGATCTTATCTACAGCATGCTTCCCAACCTTTTTTCACTATAGCACACAAGGAAAATGCTAACATTTGTAAAACACACCATGGCAAATGGAGGAGGTTGCATGCAACTGCTTCCTAGTTACCTTGTAAATAAAACTTGATAGTGGGATTCTTCCTTCGACTTCCCTAAACTGTGTTAAGGAATTACTGAGCAGCCAACTTCATATTGGGTACTCTGCTACTTAATTTTTTATCTCACTTAGCCTTCAGAACAACCTGTGAGTTTATTAGCATTCTTGCCTTTTTTATATGAGGATGAAGCTCAATAGGTTCAACACTTTTTCCAACATCACAGACCTTAATAGTATACAAACCCAGCTGTCAGATTCCTCATTTTTAAAGTTCTTAAATTCTTCTTTTAGTTAAAGAAATAGCAATGAAATATAATAGTAAACAGCAAAGAAGTAACTCTCAGCATCTTGTATGATCATGACTTGGAAACTAATAAAGTTATTAGAGCTAAGTTTTCAATATTCAGACTGCATATTAGGAAAGTAAGTTTGAAAACAAAAACAAGTAAAAAATATCTCAAATAATTTTACATTAATAATTCTTAATATTTTAATATAAATTAGGACAAAAGAATGGAGACTTACCAGAAATATTGCTGAACATTTTAGAAATTACTTATAAAAAGTAACAATTGAATATTTTTAAGTTCCTGTCTGGTCAAGATGTAACTTTTAATTATATGACAGTTAAATTTATCTATCTATTAATTTATGTATTTATTTATTTGACAGAAAAAGACAGAGCAAGACAGGAAACATAAGCCAGGGGAGTGAGAGAGGGAGAAGCAGGCTTCCCGCCGAGCAGGAAGGGAGGGACCGATCTCAGGACCCCAGAATCACAACCCGAGCCAAAGGCAGACGCCGAACCAACTGAGCCACCCAGGCACCCCATGACAGTTGAATTTAAATAAAATGTTCTTATTTCACAAATAACTGGAAGAGATAGCAGAAATTGTTTACAATGGAATAATCAACAATCTTGTTACAATTACATAATTCTAACATATTCTTTAGTGCCTAATGCCTAACAAGGCACTATACTTCACATTTTGTGAAACACAGTAGAAAGAATACAGTTAATGTTTCTCAGGAGCTTAAAATCTGGCTAGATTTTAAGATATATAGAAAACATATAAACAAAAGACTTAACAAATGTGAAGAAAAAAAAGAGTAGGAATGGGAGGCACTCAGAATATGGAGAAAATGCTAAAGAAAAAGAATGAGTACATTTTAGAGGATAAGTTCAAGATGATTAAGTCTCCTCATCACCAAATTTTCACAGTGTGCAAAGAAACAGAAATTAAAGACACACACTATATTATCATTTTAAATTAGCATCCACATGCTGGAAATTTTCAAGACCTTATGCAAGACTGCATACAAGGGAGACTAAAGTGAAAAAGAGCCCAACACATAATTCATTTCATGGCACAGAGAAGTCCGTGTAGGAAACAAGGAAAGTCGGGAACTCAGGAAGAGAGGAACAGGTGCCAAGACAACCTGAGAAAGAGGCAGTCCCCACCCTATGAGAACTTTCAGGAGTTCAGTCAAGTGCCAGAGACCACATGGTGAGGACACTGCAGAGCAGGGTTATTCCTAGCTTACATGTGGCCTGCAGAATGCTCTAAATTAAGCAAGACCACTGTCATGGTTGGCTGCTAATGAGGGCGGTCATGCCAGCTAAAGAAAGGAGTCAGTCTAGGGAAATGTAGCCTGTTAAAGCAAGCACAGAAAAGGAAACTGCCCTGGTGAACCACTCTGCCATCCAGGACCCAAGACTGATTTCTCCCTTCCTTTTCAAAAAGCATCTGAAGCTCTGAGATGACTTAAAAGAAGCACAGTACAGCCAAATGTATACCTTTTTCTCCTTTCACCTAGGCCTGAAAAAAAAAAAAGTGTGTGTGTGTGTGTCTGTGTTAGAGAAGGGGGCGGTCAGATAAAAACTGACATAACTAATAGTCTATGTCAACTCTCAATCATTTAATAGGCCACTTACATCCTCATCCTAAAGATGAACAATAAATAAATAAATATATAAAAAGACTCATTAACTTGAAAAAAGTTATCAATCTCAGGTATGAGGCTTAATTTTCCTGATACCATTCCTAGAAATAAGAAGAAAGATATTAAGTTTTTCTAATTATTTCTCAAGAAAATTTAACATCAAAGAGAAAAAAAATGAAATGATCTGTGATATATTAAAGATATAAAATATAATCACTGAACTTTAAAATGTAATGAAGGCACTGAAAAGAAGATAGGTCCTGCTGGATCAAGGTAACCTCTCAGAACTCAGAGGCGAAGTTTGAAATATGCATCTAAAATAAGAATTAAGATGGATATTGAGAACCACTCCACGAAATTCAACATAATATGGTAATAATTTTAAAAAGCAGAAGTAAAGGGACACCAGGGTGGCTCAGTTGGTTAAGCACCCAACTCTTGATTTTAGCTCAGGTCATAATCTCAGGGTCATGAGAGTGAACCACGAGTTAGGGAGCCTGTTTAAGATTTTCTCTCCCTTTCCCTCTGCCCCTTCCCCTGATATCCCTCACTTTGCTTTCTCTAAAATAATGATAATAATAATAATAAAGCAGAGATAAAAACATTGCTTTAAACAAAATTAAAGCAAATAAGCCAAAAAACAAACAAACAAACAAAAAAACGAACTTTAAAATTCACACCTTTAAGATCAAAACCAAAAAACAAAAACAAACACAAAAAAAACCCTACACCCGAAGTTGATCCACACACCTGGATATATGGGATAAATATCTGAATTATAAAAGTAAAAGAAAAAACCACTCAAGTAGATAAATATGTTACCTATGGAAGAAAATATAATTGCATCAGAAGACAATGAAGGATAGTCTATAATGTTTTGAAAGCAAAACATCATAAAGCAAGAATTATATCCTGTGGGGTGCCTGGGTGGCTCAGTTGGTTGAGCGACTGCCTTCGGCTCAGGTCATGATCCCAGAGACCCGGGTTCAAGCCCCACTCGGGCTCCCTGCTAGGCGGGAGGCCTGCTTCTCCCTCTCTCACTCCCTCTGCTGTGTTCCCTCTCTAGCTGTGTTTTGCCTGTCGAATAAATAAAATCTTAAAAAAAAAAAAAATTATATCCTGAGCCAAACTTACATGTATGAAGAACAGAGCAACACAGGCAGTCATGCTAGAGTCTATAAAACAAACCCATATACCCACATATTCTTACTGACATAGAAGTTTCAAAAAGTTCTTCCACAAAACGATAAACAATGGTAGAAAATAAAAGCGTTAACTCAATAATTATTTTTAAACAGTAAAAAATGTAATGCAAATGTTAAGGTACCTAATAATTTAATTATCTAGATCTAAATTTCTAGACAACAGTTAAAATGTGATAACACGGTACCTGAGTCTGTAAGGTACCTAGCCTCATAAGAAATTACAGGGAAATCAACTTTTTAACTGGGAATACAGGAGTTAAGGAGCAGAGAGATTCAGAATGGCAATAACAAAGTTACCTTTTCTTTAAAAATTTCTACTGGACTGGAAGAGATTATGCTGAGTGAAATAAGCCAAGAAGAGAAAGTCAAGTATCGCATGGTCTCACTTACTTGCGGTGCATGAGGGGCAAACTGGAGGACAGTGGCAGAAGGAAAGCAAATGGGAACTAGGGTAATCTAGGGAGGGAAACGAAACAACAGAGACTTTGAACACAGAAACAAACTGAGGGACTTG
>PITA01011807.1:0-65078 GCA_004023965.1 Spilogale gracilis | reverse complement strand
TGAGCCTGAATTTTGATTCCAGCCAAATAAAGCAAGTCTAGCTCCTTGAACAGTCTCCGAGTTTTTTGCTTTATTATGAGAGAGGGGTCCCTACAGAAAGAAGAAAGCCATTCAAGTGATAGGTGAGTTTGGAGGCTGACTTATATAATAAGTTTACCCCAGGTTGGTGAGGCAGGGTCTCTTGGCATCTTGGAGTCCAGCCTTGAGGGAGTAGTAAGTCAGAAATCTGTCACTGTACCCATACCCCCCTGGGTGTACTCCTACGGGGCACAGTCTGGGAAACATGGGCCATACTGATTATTGTCTCTTTTTAAAGTGCCATGTCTACTCTTAAGGGACCATAAACCATCCTATCTTCATCTTTCAAGGGGGAGCATCACCACTAAATGTTAGTAATATCTTATTGCATTTCATGACTGTAGCCCTAAATCAAATCAGATCTGGGAGCTTATCCCACAGGTCAAATGGAATTCAGCCAAGGATCAGATCCAGCCTTCAACCTGGCCCTTGTTTTTCTTTCTTCATTGTCATTTCTTTATGGCTTTTTGCATTTGAGGCAAGTGCATTTGACCCAAACCTGATGATGCATTCCAGTGGGAAGAGAGTTTCCATTAACTCCCTGTTTCACAGTCATCACTACGTTTAACCTCTGATGTAAAGTCTCAGGTTCTTTGCCCTAAAAATAGCTAGGGGCTGGAACAGGAGTGGAAGTGAAGATCAGTGTCAAGCTGTGACTTCAATCTATCAGAATTTGGTTAAATGCCAATAAATTCCCCTTGTCCTACCTGTGCTTTGCCTTCATGTCTACCGTCTGGGGGTGGGGGCAGGGAATGGGGGTTGGGGTGGGGAGCTGTGTCCAGTGTCCAGACACACCACTGCTCCTCCCCATCAGACTTAGCCCACATTAATGAACACTGAACAGGACAATCTCTGTTGGGGGCACTATTCGCCCTTTGAAAATTTCTAGAAAATTGGCCAGATTTCCCTTGGAAATGTGACCTGATCCAAATGTCCTTGGAACACTATTTTTTGAAAAGAAAACAAACATTAATTAAAGGCTTCCTGCCAACAATCTCAATAGTAGAAATGCAAAACTACAATGGTTTATGCTAAATATATCTTGTTGAAACGAAAGCTGAAGTTACAGCAGTTAAAAATAGTACATCAGTCTATAGTCATTTTTTCACAAAACTGCAATTTCCAGCACTCTTACCCGCCCCCCCTCCATGGAGGTCCGTCCGCTGTAAAGCTCCATCCTCAGCTCTTGCCCTCTTGAGCTGCTGGGCAGGCCGAGGCTCAGGGGACCCTGCTGGAGAGGAAGACGGATGAGGTAAGGACCAGTCTGTGCTCTGGTGTTGGTCCTTCCTCCATCTTGTGGTTTTAGGTTCTACTGGGCAGGCTAGAAGTGGGAGCCCAGAGCAAGGGAAAGGGGAACTATGTTTCCCTTAACTAGGCTCTAATACAATCCTCTGCAGGTCCCCCTCCCGCCTCGCCTGTCCAGCCTGGGTGATTGAATCCCTCTCCCCCTGGGCCTCAGGTCACTTGCCCCTGCCTGAATAGCTCTCTGGGAAACTCCCCAAGTCTCTCATTGCCGCTCAGGAGACTGTACAGTCCCTTGAGTTTGTTAAACCCTTGTTTATCTCTGTACTCCGCAGAGGCGTAGGATTTGAGCCAGTTAATCAGTCAGACTAAATAAAGCCATGAGGCAGACATGATAAAAGCCATTGTGCATCATTAAAGGCTTAACCAAATTACATGCGTGAGAGAGAAATGTTTGCTTGATGATGGAACTCCCCAGGCCGGATGGCTCAGAGTAAATCCCACCAATAAAATCATAGAGAATAAATGACATATTATAGATAGTGCCCAATCTCTGAAAAAGCTGAGCTCCAGAAGCCTCTAAGTAAGTCAGTGCTTAGAAACCTGAGATGCATTTCTTTCCTAATCACAAGGTTCTAATGGTGACTTGGTTGCAAAGAAGGTGGTTTAACCCTTAATGCGGCCACATGACAACAGAAGCCTGAGTTCTGAGCCTGGGAGTGGGAGCCACACCTTCTGTGCAGAGGAAGAGAAAGAAGCGCCCCTCCCCTTTTCAGGGTCCAATGCCAAGGCCAGCCCTGATTGCCCTTCTTCACTGCAGATCCCACTTTCTCCAGGGATCTAGACTTTCCTTTGCCTTAAACCCTTGCACTTCCCCTGGGTCAGCCCCGTCTTCTCTAGGGCACCCAAACCACCCACCTCCTTCTCCACCTCATTACTCAAGCCGCGGTCCCTCATCAAGATGAACAGAAAAGCAAACAATTAATTAGTCCAAACCAAAATTTGATTTTCTAGTAGCCCTTTCCTTTCCATAAGTGTGTAGGTCTTTGAAAAAGAATGCTTGTCTGTTCGGGATTTCACCTGGCAACAGGGGTTTGGAGGATCAAATGGGACACAAGATAATAATAGATCTGTTTTTCTGAGAGGTTGCCTCATTGTAATTATCCTTCTTTTTCAACGCCTAGCCTGTTGAGGCAAAACAAGCCACCTTCAGGAGAGCAGCAGCTCAGGACTGTCCGTCCCACCCCCTGTGCTTGATTATTCTGCCTTGTTGAGGCAGGACCATTCATTTCACCACTGGGGGTATTGTTCCTGCATGTTGATTCTGCCTTTTGTAACAGATCCCTGTTGCTTTAGGCCCTCTGCTATCCTTTAGTTTGGAGGAACTACCCCTCTCCTATTGGATGTACTGAATGGGCTTTTCAATCATGGTGATAATCCTGTCTCTAGCCAAGGGCTGGGCAAACCAACTCTGCCCAGGCTAATTGCTGTCTTCCTCTTTCAACTTAGGCACAAAAAGACTGAGAATAATTGGAATGGTTTATCCTTTCCAGTGGGGATGTCCAGATAAGGCCATTTAGTAATTCCTGCTTCTGAGGTCTTCGGAGATTGCCTGGGCCTGTCCATCTTGAAACTGCCTTTCTCCATTTTCCTTCTGTACCTCAATAGCCTTCCAATGAATTCCTTTTTGTTCAAGTTGGCCATAATGGGTTTTTGGTGCTTGACATAAAACACCTGCCCGATGACAGCTCCACCCTGCTCCCCTTGCTCTAGAGGTACCATGGATGTGGGGACAAGATCTCAAAAGGATGACATACTCCTTGTTCCACTGAAGGAGCTCTTGCCTACCCCAAAACTTACCCTAATACCCCAACTGCACAGTCAACCCTAGAAAGGCTTTGGGCCTTTCTGGTGCTTCTGTTGTTTGGTTTCTAAGCATATGTGGGAAGACCACTGGAGGCTGGTTTGCTTTCCTCCCCATGAATGGTGAGAAGGGTCTTCCATCTCCTCCTATCTGTCTTAAAATCAGTCTCTTCCCATCCCACCCCTTTCTAGCCAGCCATGCTTCCCGGAATTACTTAGCAGATTTCGTTGCATTTGTCTGCAAAGCTTTGGTTTTATTTGTTCACCCAAATGAGTCTGTCCTTAAATTCCTACCAGTATAATAAAATAAACTGAAAAAGTTAAGGCCACGTAAGCTTCTGTTTTGCATCATTTCCCCATAAAGCTGAAGACAAAATGCTTGGGGGATGACACAAATCCAAATAAGTGCGAGTTTCCTTAGCCTCTGTCTATAACCATGCTTGCTAGTAATCTACCATTTATTCAGTATACTCACACTACAGAGCACATTGCCTGAACCTTTTGAAATTCCTGTCAACTGCCTGGAATTTCTGAGTGAGCTGAAGGTGTTTCCTGCCCAGTGCATCTTTATTGCAGTTATAGGCCAATGCTGGGACGCGAGATTCGTGTGGAAACACTGGGATGCAAACCAGCTCAAGTGCTTAGAGACAGTGTAAGGTGAAGTCAAGAGCCAAATTCAGGCAGTCTGATTTTAGGGTTACACTGCCTCTCCAAGAAGGAAGGAACTGGATGCTTCCACGCTGAACTTTGTTGGCTTAATGTAGAAGGCTGTCAGTCATACTCAAATTCTCTATTCTTCGTCAAAATTAACTATAAATTAGGGGTACCTGGATGGTTCAGTCAGAAGACTCGAAGACTCTTGATCTTGGAGTCATGAGTTTGAGACCCACCTTGGGTGTAGAGTTTAATTAAATAAATAAACTTAATAAAAACATAAATGGTTTTTAAAAATTAACTATATATTATAAAAAATATTTCTAAATTTACGAAATGGGGAGAAAATGGTTTTGGGTGACGTGGGTGGGCTATGTGGTAGGTGGTCTCCAAAGATGGCCCCCAATCAATTATGCATCCCTATTTTCATGTCTGTATGTGTTTCTTCCCCTTGGATCTGGGCCGGTCCTTGGACTTGCTTTTAACTTGCAGAAGTGATACCTCTGTAAGTTCTGAGGCTACTTCATTAGGAGCTTCTACCCTTGTCTCTTGTAGCTGCTCATGTCTCTTGAAACGCTCATTCAGAAGAAGCCAGATACAGTGTAAGAAGTCTGACCCCCTGAGACCACCCTACCAGGAGGAAGTCCAAGTCAGTCACTCAGAGAGACCATATGGAGAGCGAGACTGGGAGAGAGAGAGTGTCCGTGTCACCTAGCCAGTCTCCCGCTCTTCAACTCATCCCAGCTGGGATACCAGTTGAGATTTTAGGTCCAGGTGCCATGTGACTGCAAGTCACAGGAGAGACCCCAAGTGAGGACTGGTCACGTGAGCTCACTTAACCGCAGAACCATGAGAGATGATAAGTATTATCTTAGTGGTGCCTGGGTGGCTCAGTCAGTTAAGTGTCTGACTCTTGATTTCAGCTCTGGTCATGATTGAGGATTTTGAGATTGAACCCTACATTGGCCTCCATGATGGATGTGGAACCTGCTTAAGATTCTTTCTCTCCCTCTCCTTCTGCCCCTCCTCTCAACCCACACTCTCTTTCATTCTTTCCCTTTGCCTCTCACCCCTCCAGATAGACAGACAGATGAATAAATACATAAAACAATTATTTTTAAAGCTACTTCATTTTGGCATAGCATGTTATGCAGCAATAGGTATTGGAAATACAGCGATCGACAAATATTGAGATTTCACTTTGTGCCAGATCCTGTGCAATTGTCTTAACACAGATCATGGGGTGAAAAATATCATCACGGAGTGTTGGCAGATTTTCTGCAACATCACCCTCCCATACTGACAAGGAAAAAGATTGTAGTTTCCAGTTCAATTTAAACCTCCTTATCTGCCAACCTCCACCTCCTAAAACAAACTGCTGGCCTTTCCTTCTCAGAATGGTCTAAACTTGTGATGCACAATGGCCAGAGAAACCAAGAACTGAAGAGACTACAGTTGAAGAGAGAGAACTCTCCGAAAGAGGGAAGTCATTTTGCAATAAAGACTGGGAGGGAGACAGAGCTGGTAGATGGGAGGGACAGAAAAAGTGAGGAAGGATGGAGAATGTTCTTTGGTAGTAGGATACACGAGTCACTCCAGAGACTGGGGATACAAGTGAATCAGGTAGAAGAAACAAGCAGCTCTGAGAAATACTCCAGTTGATTATGAATTGTATTCCTTTTGATGTTGAGAACCTCAAATAAAATTGGAATAGCTCTTCTATGGTATTTGGCCTGTACGTTTGGTGTTTCTTTAACTGTGGCACTCCTCTGAAATTGGACCACATGGGTTATGGCTTCAATTAGGGTTACATGTGTATCATCTCATGTAATACTCTCACTTATCTCAGGAGGCATGTATTCTTACCCTTGTTTCATAGATCCAGGAACTAAAGCTCAGAAAGGTTAACTAGGTTGTTTAAGGTCATATGTTAGTAAGCAGTGAAGCTGATCTTTAAAAAAGACAGTCCTGTTGACTCCAAAGTCCATGATTTTCCACACCAGCCTTCCAGAGTCAACTCCCTGACACTAACTTCTCTTTGAAATATTGTCCTTCCTTCTGCTTCCGAAGCCACTTTACTTCACATCATGGCAGCGTCACTGTGGATCCTAAGCATGGTACCTCCAGTATTGTTCTTCTTTCTCAAGGACTAAATGCCTTTGGTGTGCTGATGGGGATTGCACTGAATCTGTAGGTTGCTTTGGTAGTATGGACGTTTTAACAGTATTAATTCTTCCAATCTGTAAGCCAGCATATCTTTCCATTGTGTGGTCTTCAATTTATTTCATTCAAGTCTTCTAGTTTTCAGAGTACAGGTTTGTTTTTTTTTTTTACCTCCTTGGTTAAATTGATTCCTAGATATTTTATTCTTTTTGATGCAGTCATAAATGGGGTTGTTTTTAAAATTCTTTCTTATATCTCATTATTAGTGCATAGAACCAACAGATTTCTATATGTTAATTTTGTATCCTGTGACTACTTAATTCATTTATTAGTTTGAAGAATTTTTTGATTGGAGAATTTAGGGTTATATATATACATTATATCATGTCATCTGCAAATAGTGACAGATTTATTTCTTCCCTTTCAATTTGGATGAGTTTTATTTCTTTTCCTCGTGTAACTATTTCCTTGTGTAACTTTCAATACTATGTTGAATAAAAGTAGCTAGAGTGGGCATCCTTGTCTTGTTCCTTGATTTTAGAGGAAAAGTTTTCAGCTTTTTGCCATTGACTATGATGTAAGCTATGGGTTTGCCCTTGTTATGTTGAAGCATGTTGAGAGTTTTTATCATAAATGGATGTTGAATTTTGTCAAATGATTTTTCTGCATCTATCAAGATGATAAGATTTTTATCTTTTATTTTGTTAATATCATGGATCACATTGATGGATTTGTAGATGTTAAACCATCCTTGCATTCCTGGAATAAATCCCATCTGATCATGGTATTTGATCCTTCTACTGTGTTGTTCAATTGCTAATATTTTGTTGGCGATTTTAAAATCTATGTTCACTAGGGATATTGGCCTGTAATTCTTTTTCTTGTGATGTTTTTGTCCAGGTTTGGTATCAGGATAATGCTGGCCTCATAAATGTGTTTGGAAGGGTTCCTTCTTCCTTAATGTTTTGGAATAATTTGAGAAGGATAGGTATTAACTCTTCTTTAAATGTTTGGTAGAATTCACATGTGAAGCCACCTGGTCCTGGACTTGTTCTTTAGGTTATTTAAATTACTTACAATTGGTCCATTCAGATTTCCTATTTCTTCATGATTCAGTCTGGAAAGGTTGTATGTTTCCAAAAATTTATCCATTTCTTCAAGGTTTTCCAATTTTTTTGTGTACAATTGTTCCTAATAGTGTCTTATGATCCTCTGTATTTCTTGGTGTCATTTGTAACTTGTCTTTTATTTCTGATTTATTTGATCCCTCTCTCTTTTTTTGTTGATGAGTCTGCCAAAGGTTTATCAATTTTGTTTACCTTTTCAAAGCACAAGCTCTTAGTTTCAATATTTTTTTCTATTGTGTTTTTTTAGTCTCTATTTCATTTATCTATGCTCTGATCTTCATTATTTCCTTCTTTCTATTAACTTTGGGCTTCATTTGTCCTTCTTTTCCTAGTTTCTTTAGGGATAAGGTTTGATTATTTATTTGGGATAACAAATTTAGGGTTTGGGATTTTATTGTTCTCAGAGCCAGTTCTGTATTGCTATGTACTTCCCTCTTAGAATTGCTTTTGCTGTACATAGAATTTAGAAAGTTGTATTTCCATTTTCCTTTGTCTCAAGGTATTTTTTGATTTTCTCTTTGATTTCTTCACTGACCCATTAGTTGTTCCGTAAATGTTATTTAGGTTCCATGTGTTTTTGTGTGTGTCTGTGTGTGGTGTGTATTCAGCTTTCTTCTTGTAACTGATTTCTAGTTTTATATCATGTGGTTAGAAAAGATACTTGATATAATTTCAGTCTTCAATAGTAATTTATTAAAACTTGTTTCATGGCCTAACATGTGATCTATCCTATAGAATGTTCCATGTGCTTTTCAGAAAAAAAAATGTGTTTCCTGCAATTTTTTGATCTATTATTCTGTATATATTTATAAAGTCCATCTGGTCCATTTGGTTATTTAAGGTTAAAGTTTCCTTATTGATTTTCTCTCTGGATGACCTATTCATTGATGTGGTGGGGGTATTAAAGTCCCCTACTATTATTGTATTACTGTCAGTTTCTTCCTTTATGTCTGTTATTGTTTGCTTTATATACTTAGGTGCTCCTACTGTTACGTGCTCTTGTTGGCTTGATCTCTTTATCATTATGTAATGTTATTCTTTTTCTTTTGTTACAGTCATTGTTTTAAAGTCTATTTTGTCTGATATAGGTGTTATTATTCCAGCTTTCTCTTAGTGTACATTTGCATGGAATATCTTTTTCCATCTCTTCAGTTTAGTCTGTGTGTGTATGCAGATCTGAAGGTGAGTTTCTTGTAGGTACCGTATCAATCAGTCTTGTTTATCCATTTAGCTACCCTCTGTCTTTTGATTGACACATTTAGGCCATTTACAAATAAAGTGATTATTGATAGATATGTACTTATTGCCATTTTGTTGATTGCTTTCTGGCTCTTTCTATAGCTCTTCTCTGTTCCTTTCTGCTTCTCCTGGTCTCCTCCCTTGTGGTTTGATTATTTTTCTTTAGTGTTATGGTTGGGTTCCTTTATCTTTATTTTTTGTATATCTATTGTATGTTTTGGTTTGTGGTTACCATTAGGTTCATATATATTGACTTCTGTATACCGCAGTCTATCTTAAGCTGATAGTTGCTTAAGTTTGAATGCATTCTAAAAGCACTACATTTTTACTCTACCTCACACATCATGTACTATGTTTTTGATGTCATATTTTACATCTTTCTATTTTGTGTATCCCTTAACTACTCATTGTATAGTTATAGTTCACTTTACTCTTTTTGCTTTTAACCTTTATATTAGTTTTTTAAGTGACTGATCCACTGCCTTTACTGTACATTTACCTTTTTCCTTTGTTACATTTTTTTATTTCTAGTTATGGCCTTTTCTTTTTTGCTCATGGAAGATCCTTTAACATTTCTTGTAAATCAGGTTTAGCGGTGATGAACGCCTTTATGTTTGCTTGTCTGGGAAAGTCTATCTCTTCTTCAATTCTGAATGATAACTTTCTGCTGGAAAATCAGTTGGTAATCTTATGGCGTTTTCCATGCATTTTTCTCTTGCTGCCTTTACACTTCTTTCTTTAATGTTTGCCCTTTTAATTATAAGATGTCTTGGTGTGGATCTCTTTGGTTTATCCTGTTTGAGACTCTCTATGAGTCCTGGACATGGATGTCTGTTTCCTTCCCCAAGTTCAGAAATTTTCAGCCATTATTTCTTCAAGTAAATTTTCTGCCCCACTCTCTCTGTTCTCCTTTTGGGATCCTATATGCAAATGGTAGTATGCTTGATGTTGTCCCAGAAGTCCTTTAAACTATTCATATCTATATATATAGATATAGATATAGATATAGATATAGATAGATAGATAGATAGATAGATAGATTTTTTTTTCTTTTTGCTGTTCTGATTGGGTGATTTCTACTACTCTGTCTTCCAGATCACTGATCTGTTTTCCTGCAACTTTTAATCTGCTATTGATTTCCTCTACTGTATATTTCATCTCAGTTATTGTATTCTTTAACCCTGATTGGGTCTTTTATTTTCTAACACTATATTGAATTTTACACTGTGTTCCTCCATTTTTCTCCGTAATTCAATGAGTATCTTTATGACCATTACTTTGAACTCTTTATTAGTTAAATTATTTATCTCCATTTCATTAGGGTTTCCCCCCACCCCCCAGGGTTTTATCTTGTTCTTTTGTTTGGAACATATTCCTCTGTCTCCTCATTTTGTTTGACTTTCTGTGTTTGTTTCTAGGAATTAGGCAGAATAGCTACCTCTCCTTGAAGGTGTTGCCTTGTTTAGGAACAATCCCTGTTTAGACTGTGTGTGCTCGGTGGCTTGGACAGCCCAGCTAGAGCTGGAATGGGAGTGGGTATGTGGTCCCAGGATTCACTGTTAGGCCACCTCAGTGGGCTGGCCGGAGCTGGAGGAGACCCCGACTGGGGGGGGGGGTCCTTTCTCTAACTTTTTGATGCCTACAGTTACTCCCTAATCTTTCCTTATCAGCTCTGTATATTTCTCCCCTTAAAAAGGGACACATCATTTTCCTGTAACACTTGTATTATAATGCTTTGAGAAATTAGTATGCTTTGGGAAAGAAATGAGAAATTTCAGTCTATTATCGATGATTCAAAATATTCATTCTGTACTTCCATGACAAAAAAAATACTTTGATGTTGCTTCTTAGTGATATTATGAATTTACTATTTAAAATGTAAAGTTATGATATCTGAAACTTACTCTTCAAATAGGAGTCCATATATACAAGTAAATCCCAATTATACAGAAACAGATTGCCTGGTGTGTGGTCGCAGTCACCCTCACTGCCAGCAGAACATCCCCCAGGGTGAAGCACAGAATCTCATACCAGCCAACTGAACTACAGAGCAGTCTTGATTTTCTAATTAAAGATCTGGCAAAAACATGAAAATAAGAATTGGCAGTTATCTGTGAATATTAACTATTTGTGTTTTTTCATGCCTGTCTCTAGAATTTTCTGACACATATCAATGTTTGAAGATTAAAAAGGGAGAGATGTAGTATGAGAGGGTGGGACAGGCATGGGCCTTGCTTACCTTGGGTCTGACACTCGGGAGTTGCTAGACGAGTGGCTTTGGGCCATTTCTTTAATGTATCTGAGATACTGTTTCCCTGCTTGTGCAAGGGAGGTATGTCATACTGATGACTCAGGGAGTGACCCGCTGTCTGGCTCAGCTGCATACACAGCAGGACAAGAAGCCACACACTCCTTCCTCCATAACTTCAGAGGTAGAAAAAACGATAGGTAGTATTTTTATCCTGCAGTCTTAAGGAAAGCATCTATCCTTAGTATTTTCCCACATTAACCAGTAAGTGATCATCTTCACGTACACAAATCACACTACACTTGGAGCCCGAGACCAGCCTTTGATTTCAGCATCCAACTGAGACTCCCTGGTTTTCTACATACCAGGAGAGAGACAGATAGACAGACCAACAAACAGCAGCACTCGGTTTCAAACCACTGATAGGGCTGTTGTAAATATTAATAAGCAGTCAATTGCTTTCAATGCTTTGGAGACTTGTTCCACACGGTAACAAGTATCATCACAGAGGGAAAATGCTTGTGAAGTGTGAGACTTCCAATGGAAGTCCACTGAAGCCTGCAATATTGTTATAACTGTACGATCTGGTGACATTTGACACGGGGCCAAGACCTCCTGGGAAAGCAGTTACATTAGAAAGAGAAAATGGTTTTAAAGCTAGCACAGACTTTGCCATCAGTCGTTGCACTGCTTCTTAGGAATCTGTTTCTTTCGCTCATTGCAACTATTATACTTATTGGGGTGTGTTCTCTGCTTTAACCACAGGCAGCATGAAAGATAGCTTAAATTCTACTTGCTGATTTTAGGGAAGATTTTCAATGTTTTCCTTGAATGTTTTGCTATGTTAGAGCTGACCTGCAGTACAGTTCAATCTGAGAGACAAGCAGCATGGTGGGGGTGCTTGGAGCCAGTAGATTTGAACTCCCAATAGGCTCCATTGCCTATGAGCTCTGTGATCTCAGGCAAGTCACTGAGCCACTCTGAGCCTGTTTCTTCAACTACTAAGTAGATATAATAATATAACACCTCTCGGGAGTTTTGCAAGGGTTAAAGTTCTAGATACATAAACATACAAAATATACTTCTTGGTATATAAGGAACCCTTATAAATGTTTAGAAGTACACAGAACAGTCACTCATAAATATTGTTCATGAAATTAAAAAAAAAATCAAAGGACATATCATACTAATGCTAACCCACCCACATTACAGATGAGTAGTTTGGATTCAGAATTCAAACTGAAACATCTTGTAAAACATATGCAGGGCAGATAAATTAACATTCATGTGCCTTGAGAATCTTAAGCTTTCTATTTCCTGACTTCTGGTCTAAAATTTGTAACGCACTCTTAGTTTTTTATATGCTCCCCCTCCCTTTTTTTCATTTTATTTACTTTGAATGAACAGATAAGCCCACAGCATTGTCTACGGTATTAGAAAGTAAAGCTGCAGGAGGACAGAGCAATAAAAATGAAGCATTAACTCTAGTTAATAGAGGGAAGCCCAGAATCTAGGAGCTGATTTAGTGAAATTTCCAGAAAAAGCTTAAGTTATTGATGTTGCTGGGTTGTTATTTAATGGTTATTTATTTTGAAACTACTGGGAATTAACCAAAAAGAATTTTGGCATAGCTATCTTACCCTTTGCTAAATCAGAATTGAAGAAAGTATCTAGGGCATTTAGCTATTCTCTGGAGAATGTAACTATTCCTTAATTACCTAACTAGGAAACTCATGTGCCTCTGGAGAATTCTTAGGAAACATTATAGAGAGTTTATGCAAATTGCAGCCTCCAGTGGTAAAGGCCCCAGCATAAATCTCCCATGGGAAGTCAGGTCTCAGGGTCTGATGCAGCTGGTTCTCCCTTCCAATCCTCTCCTTCTCCATCCCTTTCTACTACCACTCGTCTAGGGAACTTCCTACTTGGTAGGCTCATTTCCAGTCTCTCCCTGCTTCTGCCTATTGTGCACTCTGCTGACGGGAGTTATCGTTATAAAACACAGCTCTAGACTAGTTTCTCACTCAGACACTTTTAGTGCCTCCCATGTCCACACAAGTCCAACCTCCTTCAAACGACATTTAAGATCTTCCATGATTTGACCTCAGTGTATGCTGAAATCTCATCTCTTAGCTTTCTGTTATCACCATCCAGTTCCTTCACTTCATGCATTCATTCAACAAACTTTTAAAAAGTGCCATAAATCAAGCTTCAGATGGTTGAATAAGACATAGCCTCTGCTTCCAGGGAGCTCAGAGTCTGGAGATGGGCTAAACATGTAAAAAAGGTTATTGAATAAGGTGCTATCATATTTATTCACGAAATATCTAATGAATATTTTCCAAGTACCTATGATGTGCCAGGCATGCACAAGGCACATGGTGGGGGGAGTGCCTAGTATATCTTGCAGTCAGCAGAAGATTCCAAGAGGAAGTAGCACGAATTGAATCTTGAGAGATGAGCAGATGACCTCCAGATAGGGCAAGGACAAAACTTGTTTTTAGAAAAAAGGGGCCTCAGAGGGCAAAGCACCTGTGGCCTTGCTGGGATAGTTCTTATGGCTAGAGCACAGCTGTAATATCATTTAGGGCTTGAGTTCGAAGAAACACCTTGGGCCCCAAATCCAGAACATACATCCTCCATGTCTGTTTAATTCTATTTATTGTTCAGGCTTGTGGGGGGTGGTCACTTCTTCAGAGAGGCCTTTCTTATTACTTTAGTCCTCATTTATTTACTCTAATAATGCTATGTGCTTTTTTTTTTCTCTTAACATAAGTAATTGTACGTAAATACTCAGGTAATTATTTAATCTTTGTCTCTCCTTCTCCTTCAAAATATAAGTTCAGTGAGAAAACAGACTTATGCCTGCCAACTCACATCGCATCCCCAATGCCCAGCCCAGTGCCTGACATGTAGTAAATGACCTAAAATAAATAGTTTTGAATGAATAATGATACGCATGTATGGCCATTTTTCCTTTTTGAAATGTGAGCATATAGATATGTGGCAAACAATTCTAGAATTCAGGAGGTATTCTCTAGTCTAGTTTGAGACTATTCCTCGCCTTGCCTTAACAGCCAACAACATGCATAGGACTGCTTTGTCCTTGTCACACACCCACACACACTCATATTCCTCTACTCATTTTTTTTAAAGATTTTATTTTTAGGGGCACCTGGGTGGCTCAGTTGGTTAAGCATCTGCCTTTGGCTCAGGTCATGATCCTGGGGTCCAGGGATGGAACCCCACATTGGGCTCCCTGCTCAGCGGGGAGTCTGCTTCTCACGCTCCCTCTGTCCCTCCTCCCTGCTTGTGCTTGCGTGCTCTCTCAAATAAAATATTTTTTTAAAAGATTTTATGTTTAAGTAATCTCTACAGTCAACATGAGGCTAAAAGTCACAGCCCTCAGATCAAGAGTCACATGCTCTACCGACTGAGCTAGCTAGGCGCCCCTCCTCTATTCATTTTTATACTTGTGTCCAGAAGGCAATATTTATATAGCAGGGGGATGATCTAGTTCGGAAATCCTATTCCACCTGAGTCCTGAATGCTTGTTACATCAGTTCAGTAGTATAAGGGCAGGATTTATATGGCTGACCCTGGAACAGTGCAGAAGTTTGGCACCACCCCCCATGTAGTAAATCTACATGTAATTTCCCCAAAACATAACTATCCATATCTTACTGTTGACCAGAAGCCTTACCAGTGACGTAAACAGTCAATTAACACGATACTTTATATGTATCGTATACTGTGTTCTTACAATATAGTAAATAGAGAAAAGACAATGTTATTAAGAAAATAAGGAAGAGAAGGAACATCTGGGTGGTTCATATCAGTCAACTGTCTGCCGCTGGCTCGGGTCATGATCCCGGAATGCTGGGATCAAGGTCCACACTGGGCTCCCCGCTCAGTGGGGAGTCTGCTTCTCCTCTCCCTCTGGGTCTCCCTCCCCCAATTGCGTGTACTCTCTCTCTCTCAAATGAATAAAATCTTAAAAAAAAAGAAAATACATTTACAATATTATACTGTATCTGTATTAAAAAATCTGCATATAAGTGGGTCTGTGCAGTTAAAGAACACGTTGTCCAAGGACAAGCAGTACCTGGAGACATCCGGAACTGCCTTGGTTCCAAAAACAAAGTAACACTCAAATCTCTTAAAACATTAAATACAGACAATAATTATGAACATCCGGTCTCCTAGTATCGTATAGTTTATCTAGACTTTTGGCTTCAAATATCATTTATGTATTTGTCTAAGGTTGGATACCCCAAAAGCAGACCCCAAGGCAAGGATTTGGATGCAAATGATTTATTAAGGAGGCGCTCCCAGGACAGAAGGGTAAGGTAGAGGGAGACACAGGATAGGGAAGGATAGAAAGCCATGCAGGGGTACAATCGCAGGTTGATTTTGCCTGGTAAATATTTTTGAAGGAATAAATGAATGAAACACACCAGAATAGTAATATAAATTATCCACTAGTTTGTAAATTCTTTGGGGACTGGGGCTGTCTTTTTTTTTTTTTTTTTAAGATTTTATCTATTCATTTGAGACAGAGAGATAAAGAAAGAGAACATGAGCAGGGGGAGAGGCAGACAGAGAGGGAGCAAGCTCCCTGCTGTGCCAGGAGCCCAACATAGGGTTTGATCCTAGGACCCTGGGATCATGAGCTTAGCCAAAGGTAGACACTCAACTATATGAGCTACCCAGGCTGGGGCCATCTTATTTATTTTGATATTCTACATTGTACCTAATATATATTTTTTCTTCAGATTTTCAGTTAACATTTATTGAAGGAGGTAAATTCTACTGAATTAAAATATGCTTACTTGTAAATAAGAAGGTGCAATAGGGGCCAGAAGAAAGTGGCATCACTTTTCAAAGGGCTGACAAGAAAACAAACAAACAAACAAACAAAACAAAACAATGGCAGCCAAGAACATCCAGCAAGGTTATCATTCAGAACAGAAGGAGAGATAAAGAGTTTCCTAGAGAAATAAAGGAATTTATATCACTAAAGCAGTTTTATAAGAAATGTTAAAGGGAATTTTTGAGTGGAAAGAAAAGGCCATAATCAAGAGTATGAAAACTCTGAAAGGAAAAAATTCCACAGGTAAATGCAACGTAATAAAGGTAATAGATTATCACTCATAAAACCAGTACAGACGGTAAAGCACAAAAGCAGTAAAATCAATTTAAAATCTATGAAAATCAGTTAAAGGATTCACAAAATAAAAGGATGTGAAGGATGACATCATATATATAAGACGTGTGTAACGGTAAACATTCAGTGCATTTATTTATTTGTTTTTTTTTTAAGTAACAGCAGTTAACAATTTAGTGACGAGCAACACAGTTTTTGCAAGCTCCATACACCATATAACGCTTACATGAATGAAACTAGTGTACATAATTGGTGTTTTACACCCACACCCATAAACACACACACACACACACACACACACACAGAGAACTAAAAAACCATCAAAGCAGTCATTCTACACATACTATGGTAATGCATTAAAAATACAGTTATGCCATAGAACTAAAGTAAAATGGACAGCACTACTTGATATGTAAGATAACGGTGATTTGTTCTAACACAGAGCTAAGCCTGTATCAGTCATTCAAATCGTAACAGTTTGTAAAAGCATTAGGTTTCCAGTAGAGAAACTACTCTACGAAAATCAGTATATCTGTCCAAGTTTCACATCTGTAAAACCAGGATAAGGCTTACAACACTCTTGAAATGTGAACAAGTTATCCAATAAAAACAGTAAGATTCCCAGCCATAATGGAAGATTGAAAGGTCTTCATGCAGCATATGCTCTCTGGCTTCTAGAAGGCTTCAAGCACATAATAAAGTTAAACTGCCCAAGAAGTAAACTGGAGAAGTTCGGTGAAGTTTCCATTGTGTCGTAGCTTTAAACCTCAGGAATAGTGTGCTCTAGCAGGTGTTTCATAATGCTTGGTGCCATCCGCTTAATAAGTTCAAAGATAAAAGCAGGCATGATTGTAATAGTGACTATGGTCTCAGATGTTGACAGTATGTCTGCAATTTGAGAGTCCTTCAGCCTGGTGACATTCTGCCCATGGACTCCACAGATGTTATGTTCTGCGAGAAGACCATTTCTGACTTATCTTTCACTATGGATGTTATCTTTCCATTTTTAAAGATAAGGCCAACATGTCCAGTACTATTGTTATGCGTGGTAACTGTCCATTCAAAGGGCTTGTCACGAACGTCATCATAATCATCTCTTGCAGAAGCTTGTTTGAGCACCTTGTGTGCTTTATTAGAGCTCCAGCCTACACAGTTTTTCCCACTGATCTGGAGTACTTGGTCCCCAAATCTCCAACCAGCCAATGAGACTGGAGAATTTGCCTGGACTAGCTGAACAAATATACCACTATCTATTGATTTAAGCCTGATCCCAATTTTTCCATCTTGATCCTTACACAAAATGACTTCACGAATCCCTTGCTTAATTTCTGCTTTATGCACTCCAACATCGTTACCAGGTACAGAAACTACTATATAGTTCAAACTGGAAAGTCCCTGAACTGATGCCCCAGGGGCCAAGGCCATATTTGCATGGATTTCTTCTTCATTTAAACTCAGGCTCATGTCCTGGGACAGCTCCATATATAATTTAGGATAGAGATTTCCATCTTGAGAGATGGGAGCAGAAGCTTCAGACAAAATTGCTGGGTCAGCAGGATTTGCAGAAAAGGCAGTTTGAGCCTGAATAACTTTGTCTACCTTCAAGTCTTCAAGAGATGGCTACAGAGACATTTTTGCAGGATTTTTCTAGGCCATAAGGACCCACTCACCACCATCATCACCACCATCTCTGGTAACTGGCCACAATTTAGTGCTTTTAGAATGAGTTCAGACTTAAGTGACGTCAAGTTAATACAGATTGTTATATGCATAAGATGTTATATATGAGCCTAATGGTAACCACAACTCAAAAACCTGTACTACATATGCAAAAACTAAAGAGAAAGGAATCCAAACATATGACTAAAGAAAACCATCAAAACATAAGGGGAGAGAGCAGGAGAAGAAGGGAAGAATAGAGAAGAACTGCAAACACAACTGTAAAACAAACAACAAAATGCAATCAATACATACCTATCATTAATTACTTTGAATGTAAATGGATAAAATGCTCCAACTCAAAGACATAGGGTGACTGAATGGATAAAAAAGCAAGACTCATCTATATGCTGCCTACAAGAGATTCACTTCAGACCAAAAACATAGGCAGACTGAAAATGAAGGGATGAGAAGTCATTTACCATGCAAATGGAAGCAGAAAGAGAGCTTTCATAGCAATACTTATATTGGACAAAACAGACTTCAAAATGAAAACTATAATGAGAGACAAAGAAGGACACTACATAATGAGAAAGGAAACAATCAATCCAACAAGAGGCTACAACATAATGAATCTTGGAACACTGAAAAAATAAAATAAAATAAATTATTAAAAAAGAAGCTACAATAATTGTAAGTATTTATGCACTTAATATGAGAACACCTTAATACATAAGGCAACTCTTAACAGACATAAAGGGAAATTTGACAGTGATACAGTAATAGTTAGGGACATTAACACTCCACTTATATCAATGGTCATTATCACCCAGGCAGCAAATCAATAAGAAAACAATGGCTTCGAATGCCACATTGGACCAGATGGAACTAACAGAAATATTCAGAACATCCAAAAATAGTACAATACACATTCTTTTCAAGTGCACATGGGACATTCTGCAAAATGGATCACATGTTAGGCCACAAAACAAATCTCAATAAATTAAAAAATATTGAAATCATATGAAATATCTTTCCTGACCACAACAATATGAAACTAGAAATCATTTACAAGAAAGAAATCTGAAAAAAATTTCAGATTTCTTTCTTGTAAATGGAGGCTAAATAAATAAATGGAGGCTAAATGACATACTACTAAACAAAGAATGGATCAACCAAAAAAATTAAAAAGGAAATAAAAAACTGGATGTGGAGAAGGGGAACCCTCTTACACTGTTGGTTTGAATGCAAGTTGGTGCAGCCACTGTGGAAAACAGTGTGGAGATGCCTTAAAAAATTAAAAATAGACCTAACCTATGGCCCTGCAATTACACTACTGGGTATTTACCCCAAAGATACAGATATAGTGATAAGAAGGGCCATATGCACCCCAATGTTCATTCAGCAATGGCCACAATCGCCAAACTGTGGAAAGAGCCAAGGTGCCCATCAACAGATGAATGGATAAAGAAGATGTGGTACATATATACAATGGAATACTACGCCTCCATCAGAAAGGATGAATATCCAACTTTTGTAGCAACATGGACAGGATTGGAGGAGATTATGTTGAGTGAAATACATCAAGCATAGAAAGTCAATTATCATATGGTTTCACTTACTTGTTGAGCATAAGGAGTAACATGGAGGACATTAGGAGAAGGAAAGGAAATGTGAGTTGGGATAAATGGGAGGGGGAGATGAAGCATGAGAGACTGTGGACTCTGAGAAACAAACTGAAGGTTTTGCAAAGGAGAGGGGTGGGAGGATGGATGAGCCTAGTGGTGGGTATTAAGGAGGGCACGCATTGCATGGAGCACTGGGTGTGGGGTATAAATAATGAATCTTGGAATACTGAAAAAATAAAATAAATAATTAAAAATAATTTAAAAATTAAAAAAAAAGAAATCAAAAACTGCATGCAGGCAAATAAAAATGGAAACACAACAGTCCAAAATCTTGGAGACACAGCAAAGCTCTTCTAAGGGGGAAGATTATAGCAATACAGGCCTACCTCAAGCAGCAAGAAAAACCTCAAATATTCAAACCTTACATCTAAAGGAACTAAATAAAAGAAGAACAAATAAAGCCCAAAGACAGTAGTAGGAAGCAATGATAAAAAATCAGAGCAGAAATAAATGAAATAGAGACCAAAATGACAATAGAACAGATCAAGGAAATCAGGAGATGTTTCTTTGAAAAGATAACAAAACTGATAGACCTTCAGCCAGACTCATCAAAAAGAGAGAGAGACAGAGAATGAGAGGGAAGACTCAAATAAATAAAACCAGAAATAAAGGAGGAGAAATAACAACTGACACCACAGAAATACAAAGGATTACAAGAGAATGTTATGAAAAATTACATGCCAATAAATTGGACAACCTAGAAGCCATAGATAAATTCCCAGAAACACATAATCTCCCAAAACTGAATCAGGAAGAAATAGAAAATTTGAAAAGACTGATTACTAGCAATGAAATTGAATCAGTAATCAAAAAACTCACATCAAACAAAAGACCTGGATCAGACAACTTCACAGGTGAATTCTGCCAAATATTTAAAAAAGGGTTAGACCTATTCTCTTCACACTATTCCAAAAATAGAAGAGGAAGGATAGCTTTCCTATTCATTCTATAAGGCCAGCATTACTGTAGTACCAAAACCAGATAAAGATACTATGAAAAAAGAGAACTACAGACCAATATCCCTGATGCACATACATGCAAAAATCCTCAACAGAATATTAGCAAACTTCATTAAATAATCACTTAAAAATCATTAAAAATACATTAAAAATCATCAGTACTATCAAGTGGGATTTAGTTTAGGCATACAAAGGTCGTTCAGTATATGCAAATCAACCAACATGATATATCACATTAATAAGAGAAAGGGTAAAAACCATATGATCATTGCAACAGATGCAGAAAAAAGCATTTGATGAAGTACAACATCCATTCATGACAAAAACTCTCAACAATACAGGTTTAAAGGGAACATACCTCAACATAATAAAGACCATATACAAAAATCCCACAGCTAATATGATCCTCAATGGTGGCAAAACTGACAGCTTTTCCTCTAGGATCAGGAAAAAGACAAAGATGTCCACTCTCACCAATTTTATTCAACATAAAACTGGAAGCCCTAGACACAGCAATCAGACAAGAAAAATAAAAGACATCTAAATTCGTAAGGAAAAAAAGAAAGCTTTCATTATTGCAGATCACATGATATTAGACATAGAAAAACCTAAAGATTCCACCGAAAAAACTATTAGAACTGATAAATGAATTCAGTAAAGTCACAAGATACAAAATTAATTCCTATATACTAATAATGAAGTAACAGAAAGAGAAATTAACAAAACAATCCCATTTACAATTTCAGCAAAAAGAATAAAATACCTTGGAATAAACTTAACCAAGGAGGTAAAAGACCTATACTCTGGAAACCATAAAACATTGATGAAAGAAACTGAACATGACACATACAGAAAGATATTCCATGCTCATGGATTAGAAGAACCAATACTGATAAAATGTCTATACTACTGAGAGCAGTCCTCAGATGTAGTAAAATCCCTATCAAAATACCAACAACATTTTCCACGGAACTAGAACAAATAGTCTTAAAATTTGTGTGGAACCACAAAAGACCCCAAATAGCCAGTGCAATCTTGGGAAAGAGGAACCAAGCTGGAAGTAATCACAATCCCAGATTTCAAAATATACCAAAAAGCTTAGTAATCAAGACAATATGGTAGCAGTACAAAAACAGACACATAGATCAACAGAACAGAATCAAAAGCCCAGAAATAAACCCAACCTTACATGGTCAATTAATCTTCAATAAAGGAGGCAAGATATACAACAGGGAAAAGACACCCCCTTTAACAAATGGTGCTGGGAAAACTGGATGCTATACACAAAAGAATGAAACTGAACAACTTTATTACACCACACACAAAAATAAACTCAAAATGGATTGAAGACCTAAGAAGACCTGAGACCTGAAACCACAAAATACCTAGAAGAATACATAGGCAGTAATTTCTTTTGACATCTGCCATGGAAAAATTTGTCTAGATATGTGTTACCGGCAAAAGAAACAAAAGCAAAAATGAACTATTGGGATTACACCAAAACAAAAGGCTTTAGCACAGCGAAGGAAACCATCAACAAAATGACAAGACAACCTACTGAATGGGAGAAGATATTTGCAAATGGTATTTTTTTTAACTTTATTCATAGTAGTAGTCAAGACACAGAAGTAGCCCAAGTGTTCACCAATAAATGAATGGAAAGAAAAGATGTGGTATATATACAATGCAATTTACTCAACCGTAAAATGGAATGAGATGTTGCTATTTGCAACAACATGGATGGTCCTAGGAAATATTATGCTAAGTGATACAAGCCAGTCAGAGAAAGACAACACCATAGGATTTACCTTACATGTGGAATTGAAGAAACAAAACAAACAAAGAAAAAAGAGACAAACCAGACTCTTAAATACAGAGAATAAACTGATGGTTGCCAGAGGGGAGTGCATGGGCAGGTGGGTGAAATAGATTAAGGGGATTAAGGGTAGACTTACTGAGAAATGTGTAGAATTGTATCATTATACCGCAGACCTGAAAGTAATGTAATACTGTAGGTTAAATGTACTTAAATAAAAAAATAAAACAAAACCTCAAAAATAAAGAAGAATGTTCTGAGGCTCAGTTTGCATGTGCTGGTATGAAGTGCAGGCAATGAGAGCTGCGCTATGACAACTACCTGGCTTCAGGGGCTGTAAGAGACATCTCCATTTCAGCAATATTAAAATGTGAAAAAAAATGCATCTTAGAATCAGTGAAATACAGAATTCAATGACACGCCCACTTCTGAAGACCTTAACGATTTTCATGTCTAACCAATTCTAAATTCCTTCTTCTCTACTATTGTGGAGTAGGTAAATTTTATTAACTGTACCAATTCAACTATAGCACATGGAGCCAAGAAATCCTCTTAAATTCACACACCTCCTAATATTATTTGCACAATGACAGTCATCTCATGAAAGTGAACTGCAGGGCGGATCATAAAATTATCAAAATTTGCTAGTGATGTAAATACAACCAGTTCAAAAAAGAACTCTTTAAAATTGCTTATTTAGGGGCGCCTGGGTAGCTCAGTTGGTTAAGCAATTGCCTTTGGCTCAGGTCATGATCCCGGAGACCTGGGATCGAGCCCCACATCGGTCTCCCTGCTCGGCGGGAAGCCTGCTTCTCCCTCTCTCACTCCCCCTGCTTGTGTTCCCCCTCTGGCTGTGTTTCTCTCTGTCAAATAAATAAAAAATCTTCATAAACAATTTGCTTATTTAAAATCTAGAGGAACACATGGCAATTACATAGACTGCAATATTCTTCTCATTAGCTCTTTAACCAGTAACTAGTTACTAAAGTGACTAGTCATTAAATATATTTTTAAGCCATTAAAGTCTATTTCATTTTTCATTGGGGTAAAAGTCACATAAGATAAAATTCACCATTAAAAGGGCACAATTCAATAGCATTACGTATATTCACAATGTTGTGTAACCACCACATCTGGTCCTAGAAGAGTGTCATCATCCTAAAAGGATATCTTGTACCTGTTAAGCAGTCTCCTCCCCATTTCCCACTGTCCCTAGCCACCACTACTCTGCTGTCTGTTTTTATGGATTTTTCTCATTCTGGCTATTTCATATAAATGGAATATGACATACGACCTCTGGTGTCTGGCTTCTTTCACTTAGCATGGTGTTTCTGAGGTTCATCCACACTGTAGCATGTGTCAATACTTCGTTTCTCTTTTGGGGGGCTAATAGCTAATACTCCATTACCTGGATATGCCACAGTTTGTTTATGTATTTATCAGATGACAGATTTGGGTTCTGTCTTTTGACTCTTACGAATAGTGCTGCTATGAGTATTGTTCTTCAATTCTTTGGGGTATAAACCTAGGAGTGGAATTGATGAATTATGTAGTGATACTGTGATTAACTTTTTGAGGAACTGATACATTGATTTCCATAAGGACTGCATCATTTACATTCCAATCCGTAATGCTGGAGCGGTTTAGTTTCTCTATGTCCTTATCAATGTCATTAAATATATTTCTGAAAACAGTTTCTTCTGGAACTGTAAAAATAGTGTTTGTCAAAGCTTAAATTCACAAAAATTTTTAAAGGTCATTTTGACATGCTGCTTGGATTTTGTGTTAGCGATGCGGAGTTACCCACTACCTTCCTTTACTCAGAGCGCCTGGTTACTCCGGGAGTTGCATGCACTTAACTTCACAGCTGGTTTTAAGGCTCCCCCCCTTCTCCCTCCATGGTATAGAACCCTCCCATTCTCTCACAGGCCTTTATTTCCCTACTTGCTATCTGCAGTACACAAAACCTTCCTCCCCACCCGCTAGCCTGAGTCATCTGCCAGCCACGACGAAAAGCCACCACGAGTGATAACACAACTGTCCCAAACTTGCCCTAGTCCAGTCTGATCCTCTCTAAAGAGACTCCCCACCGTCCCCACTGGACTGTCCTGCTATTTCAGGCCCCAGTCGAACCCTATCCCCTTATGAACACCTGACAGTTCTTCAATCAAACAGATCACATATGTCTTAAAAAAAAATCTCGTGATTATGGTGTGGTGAAAAGGACACTGCCTTACGTGGCAGAACATCTGGGTTTCAGGCCATTCCCTTCTGAACTTCTGCTATGTTCCTGCTAGGTACTGAATTGACACAGATTCCTTATCCTGCCTAGGTCTCAAGTCGGTAACATGGAGAGAAGACCTTACTTCTCCAGGATATGATGACCTTAGACAGTAACTCTAACTGAAAATAATTACATGATTATGATTTGAAAGGCTGTCCCATGGTGGGTTGGAACACTGGTTCCTAGGAGAGATGTAAAAAATGGGTAAAAAATTTCCAAGGCATTTGGGAGATGACATCGGACATTAAAAGAAATTCACCATTTACTGCTAGAAAGCCCCCAAATTTTAGCAGAACACAAAATCTCCGAATGAAAGTCAGTCCTTTAACTTTAGTGCATTGTTGCTGCATGCATTAGCCTTATTTTTCTAATATCAAGGGAACCAGTAGCTCAGAGGACAGACGCTCAGAGAAGCAGAAATCCAAGCTCTCACCCACAGATCAACAGCATGTGCCATCTGCACGGTTTCTCATTTGTCAGTCTCCCTAGTTAGTTCTCTTAGTGTTCGGGACTCAAAGTTCTGGGTCGTGTAGGAGGGAGAGGATGCGCTGGAGGGGAACGAGCATTTTCAAAGCGTAACTAGCGCGTGCAGCCACTAGAGGGCAGAGCTCAGCCTGAGGATGCGCTTTGCTGGGCAGCAGCCCCAGCCCTTCGCTGCGTGTCCCCGGTGGGTCCCCAGAAGGCGCTGCTGCTCGCACAAGCCACGGTCAGCTCCCGGGCTCCAGGCAGTGAGTTCCTCACTGGAGTGGGGGTGGAAATCTACCTGGTTCCTGAGGCCAGTTTGGGAGGGGCACCTTGTCTTCTCTGAGATGCTGCTGCCCGGCACCAGCACCGTAGACCCAGGAGTTTTCCTTTTTTTGGAATTAAATTCTGTAACTTGAATTCATCATTGGCATGAAAATTATTTATAAAGTCCTTCAGGAGCGTTGTACTCTTGTGAGCATTGAACTAGAAAAGACTAAACACGCTGGCCCTTCAAGGTTGAGTGACCTATTGAAAAATTGCTGGGGGAAATTCTCCTACTGTCACTTATTTCAGAGACAGCACGGTGATACCATTCCTTTCCCTTATTTAAAACAATGGGCTTGATATCGACTTCGGTATTTTCCCAGAATTCTTACGTGCATGTTCTCATTTTACCCTTAACTCTGTGAGGGAAGCATTATGACTATACCCGTTTTATTCTTTTAAAACTCAAACTCAGGGTTTTGTGTTTGTTTTTTCATTCAATTTCTATTTTAACAATTGAAAATATTCCAAAGTAAATTGATGTTAAAAACCTGAAATGCCACTAAAGAGCTTATCTTAAGAAGGACCATTTTCTGCTCTACTGCTTCCCACACTCGGTCCCTGGTTCTGAAACTCAGAGGCCAGCATTTGGATTGTTAGCATTTTTAGGATTTCTGATGGTCCCTGCCTATCTCTAAGGAATGTGCTTATGCTGTTATTTTTTGGTTTCTAAGATTAGAAGTTAGCTATTGATTTAGCTTTTTTTGAGGAAGTCAATCACAGTCCCTATTTTGAAGATAAAGCCCAGGAAGTTTAAGGGGCTTGTCCAAGACCGCATAACCAAGGGCCGATGGAATTGGGACCTGCATCTCCTAAATTTAGACTCCATGCCACTCCCACCTCTGTGTAATATGCTGATTACCCTCCAGGGTCATTAGCCCTTGGCATTCAGGTATGGTGACTGATGTAATGTCTCCTTTAAACAGAGTTGCCAGGTAGAATACAAGATGCCAGTTACATCTGAATTCCAGTTAAATAAATGTTTTTTAAGTGTAAGTGTGTCCCCAGAATTGTATGGGATATACATGCCAAAATGTTATTTATACTTCTATTGGCTAAATCTGGCAAGCCTACCTTAAAACTAGGAATCTAGGCCTCCTACTTTGGTTTTAAAAGTTCTAGGACTACAGATAAAGTGAGAGGTCTGTGATTAATTCATGACAAATTTTTCTTAAGACAGACATTATTCATGATTTCCAGATGGATTAAATATAAAACATACAAAACTTAAGAATATAGTGTTTAGGGATACAGACATATAAAGAAAAATTATAATGAAAAGAAAGCAAATGAGTAACACAAAATTCAGGAGAGGTGGGGGAGCTTGCCTGCGGAGCAGTACAAAGAGGCTTCTAAGGTAGAGGTAATCTGATGGTGGTGTAAGGGTGATTATTTTATTTTTTGGTGTAATATATTTCTATGAACTCTTCATAGGTATGTTATATACTCGTAAACATAAAACACAAGCTAGCCTAGATTCTGAAATGAGAGAGGCATAGGTTCTAATCCTAGCTTTAAGCCCAGCTCAACGTTAGTTTCTTCATCTATAGGGTGGGAATACTACTACTTAATTGTCAGCATTGTTATGTGGTTCATAAATAACATAGGAAAAGAGCACAGAGTGTACAATAGCATGACCTTAGGAGACCTTATTATCAATTAAGTCCATGTGGGGTGAAAACCAGAAGATTGTGACAAGGTTTCCACAACCCACTGGGTAAACTTTGATCAGAAACTTACCTTCTACTGCCCACTGAATTCTGATCTAAACTCCCTCTTTCATTAGCGTGTAAAGTTCTGAAGACATGGTTTGACACTTTACATAATTTTCGAGGCTGAATTCTTCTGAAAAAGGAACATCAGCCCTTTAAGAAGTAGATTTATAAGTGCATGGGAGGATATTTTTAACTGGAACAGTTAAAAAGAAAAGTTGATTCCCTGCTAATGCTAAGTACTAGCTTCAAAGCATGGGAGACACAGAGAGAGATCAATGAGGAAAAGTCTTCTGATTAGAACAGGCAATCAAATCATTTACCGTGGACACGCAAAAAGCGAAGAATTTTTCTTAACTGTATATTCTCAGAAGTCTTACTCCTGATATTAAAATTGCTCCTCTGGGCGGAGAAATACATTTTTGGCAAAATTCTGAATTGCCTTTTAAGTTTCCAACTGTATACTTCCAGATACTCTAAAATATTGAAGTCTTTTTGGTTTAAAAAAGAAACCTAACTTCCTTAACCTGAGATTTTGCTTTAAGCCATGATTTAATATTAAGTAAACAGTTCTTTTATTTAACCAGAGGAAAAGACCTTCAAATTTAGAATGATAATTGAAATATTTTTCTTTTGAGTATTCAGAATTGACTGAAAGGAGGATTGGCTTTGTCAATTTAGCTGAAAGTAGCCTACAAAAATTATTTTTATGCTTCTTGCTTTGAATTAAAATGCCCTGGGACTAAAATATTCAAATTAACTAATAATCCATTGATAAACCATTTCACCTTAAAAATGTTAATACTCAATGCTGCCAACGATACAGTGAAGTGAGAATTCTTATCGTTGAGTGTAGATTGGAACAATCTTCTGGAGAGCAGTTTGTTGGAATGTATTAAGATGCGCTAAACACATTTATATTCTTTGACATTATAATTCTACTAGGACTCTTTCCTTACAAATTCTCAGAGACATATCCTCAGTCTACAGGGACCTCCCTCTTCCCTTCCTCAGAGGCCTGGGTCCCAGTTCACAGAATAAATGTGCATGCCTATTTGCCAAGTGTTTCTGATAATGCTGAAAAAGTAAGTTATCTAAACATTCAGCAGCAGGGGGATGATAGAGTAACTTACTGTGCACTCACATTGTGGAGGATAAACCCATAAAAAGCATATTGACTAAGATTTTTATGAAAAGAGAAATGCTCACATTTATGTTATATTAATGTTATGTTAAATGAAAAAAGCAGTATGAAGTGGTACAAAATGATCTCAGTGTAAAATATGTATCTATAAAAATATTGGGATAAATAAACCAAAATACTAACACGGGGTAATTTGTAGATTGTGGGATTGTGATTTTTGTTTTCTTCTTTATGCTTTTCTCTATTTTCCAGATTTTCTACAATGAGCAGTACTATCATTATACTACAAAACAAGAAGATACTGAAAAAATTCCAAGGTGGTGGCATATTTTTATATTTATCATACATGAATTGACTCATGTGCAGAGAAAAAGAACTCTAATGGCACAGGTAGGATGTATCATTTTCAGTTCTTCAAAGCAGGGATAAAAGAACATTTTCTCAGAAAGGACCTGTACAGTTAAATTCTATCACTTCACTATATTTAGGAAACACCAGCACATGGGTTAAATAAAGGGCATGTTTTCATACTGGTATATGAAGTGGCAGAAATCTCTAGTCCCTTGGGAGAACATGCAATTTGTAATGCTTATTATTTTTATGTTATTAAACCCATCTCTGTTAATAAGATCTATAATTATTAAGCAGAAAGCATAATGAAGTTGGCTGATTACAAAGGGAGGGGAAGCCAAGTGTTTCAAACCCTCTGACATTTTCTGATGATAGCCACTGAGTAGAGCCCTGTTATTTTGAAATAATTTTTCCTGAGAAAGGAATATGTTTACAGAACATTAATTGATGAATTCATATTGCTTAAGAGCTCTGAATTTCTGAATCTGGGCATTGAGCTCTCTCTCTGTTAAGAATTTCTTGGTGGGAATAGGGTAAAGCAGGAAGTTCATAGACTAAAATAAAGATATAAGGTCAGACTTAAAGGCCGAGGTCTGGAAAGCCTTTCACCATGCCGCCGCCCAGGAGAACCATTCACAGGCAGGGCCCTGTTTCGCTTTCAGGGGGCTCTGTTCACTTTTTTTTTCTTTTTTTGCTGGGTAGGACTCCCTCACTTTAAGAAAATGATGACTTATGTTAAGTTTTGGTATTGATGCATTCACATTGGTAGTGTAGTCTAATATTCCTATTGAGTATAGAGAAGGGAAATGTTCTACCTTATATTCTTAATTCCCTGGAGTTTTTTCATTTTGAGATTAATCAAATCAACTATGTGCAGACCCTATGAATTTCTTATTCCTTTACATAAAACTCATATGGAATCATGGGGCTCATGGGCTCTCTTCCCAAGTATTGGAAAAAGATCATTTCAGTGCTCCATGTAATACATGAGTATAATGAACCTTGGAAAACTGAAAAAATAAAAGTTCAAAAAATCACTTTAGAATCAAATACTTATGACTCACATCATGACCTGCATATCGTCATTTTAAGCTACTATTAAATTTGGACCTCAAGAGTGAGCATCTTAAAATTCCTTCTGAGAAGATAACCCATACTTCTATCAATTCTTCAAACAAAATTTCACCCTGCTAAGCTTTAAAGTTTGAATCTAACATCATGAAATTCTTTGCTGTTTTTTATTTACTTAAGAGTCTATTGGACAAATATGCTCCCTGAGAAGGATTCCAAAGGATTTGGGGGATAGACATAAAGCAAGGGTCATGTTTGTGGAGACAAGCTTGAGAGGAGGTTAGGGCAGCCATGAAATAGGTATGTTACTAAAACCTATATATATGTGTATATATGTGAATTTCTATTCATCAAGGAAAGTATTTTCAGAAAAAAATTGGAATTAATGCTGGCACTGTGTTAGGTATTGAGCTAATGTCTCTTAGCTTTGAACCCATGCTTCTAATCTGTCCTGCTTGATGATGCTGTGGCAGCGAACCTGCTTTCCCAGCTGGCTGGCTCCTTTAGGTTCTGCTCATCAGGTACCAGAGCAAGACTGCAAGGGTGGAGAAGGAAGAGAGGTTTGTTTGCCTGTTTGCTTCCTGTTTTTTGTTTGTTTGTTTTTGTCAGCTCACCTTAGCTGGGCTAATTTACGCCAGCAGCAGCAGCCCCTTCTAGAAGCAGCAGTTGATCTCAGTTTACAAATTTTCTACCCCTTGGAGAACCATCCTTGTCATACACTTGCAGGAACATGGCCTCAGTGAGCAGGGACCCCGAGCCCCTTCCTCCTAGGTCTGCTTCCTGGCTCCCTGGGGACCCTCTCCCTAAGTTTCCGAGGTACGCGCATCATCTATACTACTGCCCCTCCTCTGAGGTCCGAATTCCCCCATGAGACCCATACTCCAAGCTTCTGAGTTCCAATAATTCTGACCTTTTTTAGTTCCTCAGTCTTATGGGTAGTAGCTGCATGCTGGGATGCCCCCTTCCACGATACCCATTTCCTTTCCTTGCCTTTCTGGTGCCCCAGTACCTGGGTAGCAGTCCTTTATGTTAGGGTTTCTCTGTTAAGTAATAGTGTGATCTGTCTTCTTTCTAAAACAGTACGATTGGGGTCAGTATTAATCCTCATGAAATGCACAAGATGGGTTGCTAAGTACTTCCTGTGGATAAGAGAAGAAAAATTTACTTCTTTTGTAGCTCAGAAGCCTTTTCCTAAAATCCACTTGACTGGGCTATACAGAGAAATGAATTTACAGATACACATATTTAATTAGCTATATAGGAATTGATTTTTTAAATACACATGCGTATTTTTCTCCTTGCTTTCATAAGAACTTCTTTTAGAAACTCCCATTCTTATATATCATGTAATGCATCCCAACATTCTTTAAGATTTCAATGACATCTTAAAAAAACTATGTGTCTCACTGACTCCATCTTTAAGAGAATAAACAGAAAACATTTTGAATATCTATTAAGTCAATACAAAGTAACTAATAATGCATCTATTATGTGTTAATATAAATGAGGTATTCAAAAAATAACTATATTTTCCAGAACATAAAATATAAATCAGAAGAGTGGCAAGATTTTAAAATCTTGCAAATCTTTTCAATACCTGGCTTAATAGAAGACAGATACAGATGGATTCTCGTATATGGCTCACAATCTGTTGAGATATGTTGTTTTTGTGAAGAATGTGAAAAGAAATAGCTCGCACAGATATATAGTTTAAAATGGGAATAGCATTTTTCTTATATATATAAGCTGAAGCAAAATTAATATAGTATTATATTAGTTTCAGGTGTATAAAATAATAATTCAACAATGCTATCTATACATTACTTCTTGCTCATCACAATAAGTACATTCTTAATCCCCTTTACCTATTTCCCCCATCCTGCCTCCCCCACCTCTCCTTCCTGGAACCCTCAGTTAGTTCTCTGTATTTAAGTTTGGTTTTATTTGTGTCTTTTTTTCTTAGTTTGTTTCTTAAACTCCACGTATGTATTTGTCTTTCTCTACTTACTTTACTTACCATTATACCTCCATCCATTATAGCTCCATCCATGTTGTTGTAAACGGCAGCATCTCATTCTTTTTTATGGCTGAGTAATATTCCAGTGTGTGTGTGTGTGTGTGTGTGTGTGTGTGTGTGTGTGTGTGTGTGTGTGTATACTATACCATTATCCATGTATCAATGGACACTTGTTGCTTCTGTATCTTGGATACTACAAATAATACTGCAATAAACATAGGGGTCTTATATCTTTCTGAATTAGTGTTTTTGCTTTCTTTGGGCAAATACCCAACAGTGGAATTGTGGGATCATATGGTAATCCTATTTTTAATTTTCTGAGGAACGTCCATACTATCTTCCACAGCGGTTGCACCAATTTGCATTCTCACAAAGAGTGCGCAAGGGTTTCTTTTTCTCCACATCCTCTCAATACCTATTATTTCTTGTCTTTTGAATCTAGCCATTCTGACCAGTATACAGTGAAATCACACGGTGGTTTTAATTTGCATTTCCCTGACGATTAGTGATGTTAATTATCTTTTCATGTGTCTGTGGGCCATTTATATGTCTTTTTTTTTAAGATTGTATTCATTTATTTGACAGAGAGAGAGATCACAAGTAGGCAGAGAGGCAGGCAGAGAGAGAGGAGGAGGAAGCAGGCTCCCTGCTGAGCAGAGAGTCCAATGCGGGCCTCGATCCCAGGACCCTGAGATCATGACCTGAGCTGAAAGCAGAGGCATTAACCCACTGAGCCACCCAGGTGCCCCATTTATATGTCTTCTTTGGAAAAAATGTCTATTCAGGTTCTCTGCCCATTTTTAATCAGATTATTTGTGGGCTTTTGTGTGAGTTGTATAAGTTCTTTATGTATTTGGGATATTAACCCTTTATTAGATATATAATTTGTAAATATCTTCTCCTCAGTAGGTTGCATCTTGAGACTTTACTGAATTCATTAATCAGTTCTAGTAGTTTTTTGGTGGAATCTTTAGGTTTTTCTATATCTAATATCTTGTAATCTGCAAATAATGAAAGTTTTATTTTTTCCTTACCAATATAGATGTCTTTTCTTTTTCTTGCCTGATTGCTGTGTCTAGGACTTCCATTTGTATGTTGAATAAAAGTGGTGAGAGTGGATATCTTTTTCTTGTTCCTGATCTTAGAGGAAAGGCTGTTAGTGTTTCCACCACTGAGTATATTAGTTGTGGGTTTTTCATGGTCTTTATTATGTTGAGGTATGTTCCATCTAAACTTACATTGTTGAGAATTTTTTTTTTATGAATGGATGTTGTATTTTGTCAAATGCCTTTTCTGCATCTATTGCAATGATCATGATTTTTTTCCTTTCTCTTGTTAATATGATGCATCACATTGACTGATTTGTGAATATTGAACCACCGTTGTATCCCCACAATAAATTCCATTTGATCATGGTGAATACTTTTCTGATGTATTGTTGTATGCTGTTTGCTAATATTTGGTTGATGATTTTACTTCTTTTCATAAGAGGTACCTCCCTGTAGCTTTCATTTTTTTGTACTGTCTTTGTCTGGTTTTGGTATTGGCCTTGTAGAATGAATTGGGAAGCTATCCTTTCTCTTCTGTTTTTTGGAATAGTTTGAGAAGAATAGGGTTTTAACCCTTTTTTAAATGTTTGGTAGATATGTTTGAAGATATCTGATCCAGGCCTTTTGTTTGTTGGGAGTTTTTTTGATTACTGATTCAATTTCACTGCTAGTAATCAGTCTGTTCAAATTTTCTGTTTCTTCCTGATTTTGTTTTAGAGGGCTATATGTTTTCGTCATTATATCTATTCCTGCTATGTTGTCCAATTTAATGGCATATAACTTTTCATAGTATTCTTTTATAATCCTTTGCGTTTCTGTGGTGTCAATTGTTATTTTTTCTCTTTTATTTTTGATCTTATTTATTTGAGTCATCTCTCTTTTTTCCTTGATGAATTGGGATAAAGGTTTATCCATTATTTTGATCTTTTCAAAGAACTAGCTACTGGTTTCATTGATCTTTTCTATTGTTGTTTTAGTCTCTATTTCATTTTTTTCTGCTCCAATATTTATTATTTCCTTTTGCCTATGGCTTTGGGCTTTGTTTTTCTTGTCCTAGCTTCTTTAGGTATAAGTTTAGGTTGTTTATTTGATTTGTGGTTACCATTAGTTTCATACACAATATTTTATGTGTATAGCAGTCTATATCGGAGAGTGGTTTATGTGTGAACCTATTTTAAAGGCACCCAATTTTTACTCCTCCCATTTATATATAGATATATATTTGAAATGGGTGTAGTATTTTACTAATTTTCAAATAATTGTGGATATTCGTCTTTACTATTACACAAAAATTTGGGAAGACACAGTTTTTTTTAAGTTATAAGTTTCTTAAAAGTTGTTTCTAATGTTAAATTTGAAAACATATCAAATAACTTATTTTTTTTACAGGTTAGTTGAGATACAACTGACACAGTAAGCCACACACTTGAAATATACAATTTAATGAGTTTTGACATTTGGGTACATCACGTATGAGAAGATGATCATCTGTGAGCCAGGACACACAGGCCTTTGCGAGACACCAAATCTGACAGCAGATCCTTGATCCTGGATTTACTGGTCTTCAGAACTGTAAGAAGTAAATTCCTATCATTTATAAGCCACCCAGTCTATGGTCAGCAGCACAAATGGACTAAGATAGATATTTTACATTCACTTTTTTCATACTAAGTCTTCAAAATCTGGTACGTATTTTACACTTAACAGCATCGCTCAATTTGAACTAATCATATTTTAGGTGTTCAACAGTCATATATGGTTAGTGCCTAGACATCTGACAGTGCAGATCTAAAATTGTACTAAATGGAATGATAAAGTATATAGTCTTTTGACTTGCTTCTTTCACTCACATAAATATGTTGAACTATATCCATGTTTTATAACATATCAGGGGTTTGTTCTTTTTATTTCTGAATAGTATTCCATTGTTTGGATATGATACAATTTGTTTATTTCTTCCCCTCCTGATGGACATTTGTTCCTTCCCATCACCAAGGTTTTGGCTATTATAAATAAGCCTGCTATGAATATTTAAGTTCCAGTTTTGTGTGGACATATATTTTTATTTCTTTTGGGAAAAAACATCGAAGTGGGATGCCTGGGTCATACAGTATATGTTAAGCTTTTTATAAAATTGTCAAATTGTTTTCCACAGTGGCTGTACCATTCAACATTCCCATCAGCGGGGGCGCCTGGGTGGCTCAGTTGGTTGAGCGACTGCCTTCAGCTCAGGTCATGATCCCGGAGACCAGGGATCGAGTCCTACATCGGGCTCCCTGCTGGGCGGGAAGCCTGCTTCTCCCTCTCTCACTCCCCCTGCTTGTGTTCCCTCTCTGGCTGTGTTTCTTTCTATCAAATAATTAAAATCTTGAAAAAAAAAAAATTCCCATCAGCATCTGTGAAGACTTCCAGGGAGTGGTAGGTATTACTGACATTTTTAATTTGGGCCATTCTTGGAATTTTCATTTCCATAATAACCAGTTATGTCGAGCATTTTTTCATATATTATTTCTCTTTCATAGATCTTTCTTGGTGATGTGTCTGTGCAAATTATTTGCCCCCTTTTTATTAGGTAACTTCTCTTCTTATTGTTGTAAGAACCATTTATCAATTTAGATATCAGTTTTTTTCTTTTTTTTTAAAGATTTCACTTATTTATTCGACAGAGAGAAACACAGCTAGAGAGGGAACACAAGCAGGGGGAGTGGGAGAAGGAAAAGCAGGCTTCCTGCCGAGCAAGGAGCCCGATATGGGACTCGATCCTGGGACTCCGGGACCACGACCCAAGCCGAACACAGACACTTAACAACTGAGCCACCCAGGTGCCCCTAGATATCAGTCTTATCAAATATATGCTTTGCAAATATTTCCTCAAAAGCTATGGCTTATTTTCCATATTATTGGCATTTTGAGAGAAGTTTTAAATTTTGATTAATTTATTGATTTTTTTGTAGTTTGTGCTTTTTTCATGGATAATGTGAATACTTTTTTTAAATTTAAATTCAATTTAATTAGCATAGAGTGTATTATTAGTTTCAGAGGCAGAATTTAGTGATTCGTCTGTTGCATACAATACCCAGTGCTCACTACCTCAAGTGCCCTTCTTAATGCCCATCACTCAGTTATCCCACCCCCTCACCAACCCTCCCCTCCAGCAACCCTCAGTTTGTTTCGTATAGTTAAGAGTCTCTTATGGTTTGTTCCCATCTCTGTTTTCATCATTTTATTTTTCCTACCCTTCTATGATAATCTGTTCTGTTTCTTAAATTGCACATGAGTGAAATCATATGGTATTTGTCTTTGACTGACTTATTTCACTTGGTGTAATGCCCTCTAGTTCCATCCATGTTGTCACAAATGGCAATATTTCATTCTATATGATGGCTAAGTATTATTCCACTGTATATATAGTTTGTGCTTTTTCAAAGACATTTTTGGCAAACCTAGGACCACTAACCTGTATGTATTCCTTAAGAACTTTTATAGTTTTGACCCCTACATTTAAGTCAGAAATGCTGTCTGAGTTAATTTTTGTAAATATTATGAGATAAAGATTGAGAATCCTCCCTTTTTTTTTAAATGACCATCCAGTTGTTCTAGAATTATTTGCTGAAAAGACTATCTTTGCCTCCATTGAATTGTCTTGGCATTACTGGCCACATATATGTAGAATTATTTCTTGGGTCTCTATTGACTTCATCTATATATTTATCCATGTACCAATATCACATTATCTTGATTACTGTAGATTAACAGTAAGTCTTTTTTTTTTTAAGCAGATTTTTTTTTTGTTTTTTTGTTTTTGTTTTTTGTTTTTTTTAAGATTTTTTATTTATTTGACAGAGAGAAACACAGCCAGAGAGGGAACACAAGCAGGGGGAGTGAGAGAGGGAGAAGCAGGCTTCCTGCCAAGCAGGAAGCTGGATATGGGACTCGATCCTGTGTCTCCGGGATCATGACCTGAGCCGAAGGCAGTCACCCAACCAACTGAGCCACCCAGGTGCCCCAACAGTAAGTCTTAAAGTCAGGCAGAAAATCTTCAACTTCTTTTCCAAATTGTTTTGGCTACTCTAGTTTCTTTGTGTTTCACATATATTTTAGAATTAGCCTGCCAAGTTTTAAAAAAATAAAGCTTGTTGGCATTTTGATTGGGACTGCACTGATTCTGGAAATCCATTTGGGGTTACAGAAACAAACATTTTATACTTTGTTACGTTAAAATACACTGATTATTTCACAATGTGAATGGATTTAACCCAAACATGACTTTGTAACATCATGTGTTGGTCATTTGTAAAATATTGGTTCACTAAGTCAAGCAGATCTTCCAAATGTTTACATATTTTATTATACGATGTATTTTAAAAACATATTCATTAATATCACCACCAATCTCAGCAATGTCTCCAAGTACTGGGAAGCTGTCAAGTTCCCAATGGCAGATACATGCTTTCCAAAAATTCTCATTTTTGCGGGAAAGCTCAAATTTTATCACTGGCAACAAATACTTTCAGTTGTTTTCCTTGAAGTGACAGGCTCCCTTGGTTCCTTTTTCAAAAAAATGTTTGCCAAATGCCCAAGTCTGAATCATCCTAGTTTGTCTGTCAGTCATTCTCTCAGATAAAAAATGGTGTTCCATGAAGAAGACAAAAACAAAGCCGGCTAGCTCAGTTTGCAACTCAAACCCAGGTGCTTCTTGTAACAACCACCGTGGCTGGGAGGCAGCCAAAGTGCTTTATTCCTATTTCTCATGTCATCATGTAGAATATTAAAAAGTTGTGGATTCAAGGATTCAATTCAAGGATTGAGATTTAAAAATTAGTTAATTTTTACTGCTTCATTAAGAACATTGTTAAGGGCCATTGGTCTTTTCTCCTTTTTTTTTTTTTCTTGGTGAGGATGTGGTGGAAAGCATGTAGCATGTGAAGAAGAATGACACTACCCTAAAAGAGTGACAACTGGTGTCCTTCGGTGCCATTGCTTTGATCTGTGTTAAGAGGCGGGCAGTTTTACTCATGCTTGCTTTTGCACTAGTATCACCAATGTCAATGTAGCAGAAAAGGCAAATAACATCCTAGTATTACTATGAAACTCATTTTGACCTTGTAGACCCCCAGGGTAATTTAGGGAGCCCCCCCTCCCAGGGTTCCATAGGCCATACTGTAAGAACCAGTGTTTTAAGGACACAAAGGAATCCTGGAAGGATGCCAGGAGGCTTTTTCAAGAGAGTGAAGCTTGAGCTGAGGCTCAATGGACACATATGTAAGGAAGGGTTGGCCATCCAGACATAAGGAACACCACAAGCAAAGGCACCCGGTGTGAAGAACAGGTCTCCCCTCCTCAGTGCGAGGCAGGCAAAAGCTGCAGGGAGGACAGGGGCTGGAGCTGAGATGGCATGACATACAGATGGCCTTGGATGCATGAAAGGAGCTGAAACTTCATTCTTGAGATGGTCAGAGCTCTAGAAGACTTTACAGAGCGGGGGAGCAGCAACACGGTGGGAACTGTTAGCTCTAGCACTCTGGCAACAATATGGTGCATGGATGTGGGACATTTACACTGGAGAGAGGGAGCTCAATTAAGAAACCTGTGCCCCGTTAAGGTAAGAGATGATTTAAGAGAACAGATGGTCAACTAATTAAACACCAAGCCCCCTCCCCCTTATTAATTCAGTCAGAATATTATAACCAGTGCACTTGCTCAGGGGACACAACTATGCATCACCTTGAATTCATGAAAGCAGACCTGGACAATAAGAAAGAAAAGCAGCCTTGCAGATCACGCTCTGTGTTTCTATAACCTGTATCCTTCCAGACCCTCAAATGGAAATTCCTACCCTGTCTGCTCAGTTTAATCATTTCCCATAATAATCAGAGAACAGAGAACAGAGAGCAGGGGTAGAAGTGGGTTTACAAGCTATGTTTAATTGTTTCTTGCAAGAGCATAACTGGGATGACATTACAGAGGTCTGAGATCACAGAATCATTTTTTTTTTTGCTTTCACCATGATGTGTATGTTTCTCTGTATGTGCACTTGTGTCCGTATGTAGTATTTATTTGCACACTTTAACATTGCACCATACCGCTACACTCCAATCCAAACCCCTATTAGTTCTTGTCCAGGCTTCAGTGACTCCCTGCTAGTCTTATTTCTACTCTTGACCCACTGCAATCTATTTTATACACAGCATCCACAGTGATCCTTTACCAATATAAATCAGATCATACCACTTGCCTGCTTATAATCCTCCAATGACTTCCTGTTCTCCCTCAGGAAAAAAATCTAGAATCCTTCTGCAAAGCCCTGCATCACTGACTCCTGCCTGCATCTCTGACAATATCTAGCACTCCTTGCCTTGCTCACCGGGCTTGTCCCCTTGGCTTTGGTGCATTTCCATCTCAGGGCCTTCCCAATGGCTGTTCTCTGTCAGGGGAGCTCGAGCCCTGGAGCCTCACAGGGCCTGCCGGTCCTAACATATTTGGAAAGCTTCTTTCTTCATCACTCAACCGACAGAAGCCTCTCCATCACTCCCTATCACTTCACTATTTTATTTGCATCATGGTAACCCCTGGAACACTGCCTGGCACACAAGAGATTCTCAGTAATTATTTGTGGAATGAAGGGATACAGGAATCACACGTACAAGTTTCTTGTTGTATTTGCTTTTCCTGGTTCTCACAAAGATGTCATACAAATGATCCCATATTGGTAATTAGTTTATAGCCACCTTTTGAATGCCAACTTTTATTTTATTGCTTTGCTTTGCCAGAGTTTTATTCCCTCTAAAAGCATATAGTGGAAATTCAAAACAACTTGGGAAGTACATGGGTTTTTCTTAACCAGCTAGAGGTATCAGCCATGGTTGTAAAACAAGAAAATTTTACCAGCATGTCCATTTATGGAATAATCCCAGTCTTTTTTTTCTTTAGAGAAAGAGGGAAAGAATAAAACATAAAAATCTTATAATTTGGAGGACAGAAATGTATAAACAATTTACTATAAAAATATGACAAATGCTATAATCAAGATACAAAGCACCATGGGAACACAGTGGCAGGAACTGCTTTCTGTGCCCACAAGTCAGGGAAAGCCTCAGAGTGGTGATGACAGTGGCGACAGGTCCCGAAGTACATAGAATTTTCTAGGTATAAAAGAGGGATAAGAGCATGGCACATACATGGAACTGCATTCAGAGAGCCACAGCTGTGTAGGGGAAATAAGAATCATGCAGAAAATATCTCCTCCCCCCTCCAGTGACCCATAAATGAAGGGTTTAGGTTCTAAGAAGGATCTCTCCACCAGTGGTTTTCCTTTAACTATTATGAAACTATTCAGAAGACAGCTGAAACATTTTCCCCATAATGTAGATGCTGAACCCTCAAATGTATTCACAACAGTAAAAATGCTCTGGGGGTGCCTGGGTGGCTCAGTCAGTTGAGCTTCTGACTCTTGGTTTCAGCTCGGATCATAATCTCAGGGGCAGGGGATGAAGCCCTACACCGGGCTCTGTGCTCAGTGCGGAGTCTGCTTGGGATTCTCTCTCTTTCTCTCTCTGCCCCTTCTGCTCATGCTTTCTCTCTCTCTCTCTCATAAAGAAATCTTAAATAAAAACAGCTTCTCCGGGTGAAGAAGTTGGAGGGGTCTCTACAGTGGTTCTTTTTTTTTTAAATTTATTTTATTTTTTCAGTGTTCCCAGATTCAATGTCTACAGTGGTTCTTGACCTTTTATTCTCCTTCCCTGTGTGGGCTGATGGTCCTGTTAGGTTCCCCAGAGCTTTAAGGAAAATAATTTAAAAGCCATTACCTTTTACTTTTTAAAAGAAAATGGAGTGGGAACTGTGGTGGCCGTGAAAACACACCACTCACATCTCTTGCTGCGGGGAGCATAATGATATATGGTGATTTCCTATGACTCTTGCAGGAGTCCAGGCTCCCCAGGGGCCAGTGACTAAATATGACGGGGATCCTTACACAGGCCTGCTTCTGCAAGACGGGGGACTCCTGTGATGGGCAACTCTGGCTCAAAGCCTTTCTTTCCGATAACTTGCTTAAGAAATTCTTAGAACTGGGCTGCAGCCTGAGATTGCTGACCAAGGCCCACCAACTACTTCCCTCTCTTCATTCCTAGTTCCCTTCACTGCCTCCAGCTCCTTCCCCTTCCCCTCTCATTGGCATTTCCCTTATGAATGTCTTGCACTTCTAATTCTGTCTTGGCATCTGCTTCTAGAAGGACCTGAACTAACACAGGAGCGTAGGGGAATGAAACCAGTGCACATTTCCAGATTATCTAAAGTAAGGACTTCCAAAGTGTACTGATATGGGCACAATCCCAATAAAACCCACTAGGAAGGAGGAGAGGATGGAGAAAGGAACTCCTAGGTACTTTCTTGTACTCTCAAAGCTTGCAAATTGATCATGAATCAAATCCAAAATCTAAATATGGGCAGACTGAAAAACTTGAATCGATATTTAAACAGCCAAAGTAGAACTGAAGATTAGTTAATGGGGGCTGTTTTCACACCCACACAACCTGGCAGATCAGTGGGCTGTGCAGTCTTTGTTGCAAAAATACTACAGAAATATGGTTCTTTGCAAACATCTTCTGTCTCTGTATAAATGACATAGGATCCGGAGGCATTTCTGCAAATAATATGTTTTCCTATGCCAGTGTATAAATAGCTTCAGAGTACTGAGATAAAGTGAATGTTGCCAATGCTCTTGCTACATTGACAAGAGAAGCAGCTGATTTGGAGCTTGTCCTGCTATTTGCTGCTAGTCCTGAAATGTAATGAGACGGAGCACATTGTTGTTTTCACACAACCAGATAACAGGGCAGATACTGCCATCTCTGACTACATGGAAAAGGACAGAATGACGCCTTCCCAAGTTACCTGCCTCTGCAGTGAAATTACATAGCAGGCAAGTGCTTTCTTCCTGTTGGAAAAGATTCTTTAAATGATGACCAAACCCAGGTCTCCCAGGTTTTCATGCCATAATATCCACGTCATTCTTCTGGACTGGACCAAAGATACTTCCTTTCTACTTTCTGACAAGACTTATAAATGGGGAGAAAGATCTGCAGAGAAATATGAAAGTCAAGATGTCCTAGCATAGCTTGGAGATCTGCGTCATCACGTATCCGGATTCCCTGACACGCCCACAGTTGCCCTTGCTATCATTCTGGACTTTGCCATCCCTTCACGTAGGCTTTCATTCATACATTAAACCTTTCCTGACAGCTTACCATGTACAGACACTGTGTTGTCTGCTGAGGATAGAGCAAAATGCAAGGTCCTTTTTCTGACAGAGTATGCTCTTGGTGTGGAGAGATGTGGTAAATACACAACATAATGGAATATGACCGACCAGAGGGAGTAACTGGGAAGAGAGTGCCTATTTTACACGGAGTGCTCAGGGTGGCCTGAGAAGCCAGTCATGGAGAAGACTATGACGAATAGGGAACATCAAGTGCAAACACTTAGATGGGACTGAACTTGGCCTGTTCAAGGAACAGAAAGAAGGCTGAGGGGGCTGGATCATAATGAGCACAGACATACAGTGGAAGATGAGGTCAGTGTGAAAGGTGGGACCGAATCTTGGAGGGCCCCATAGGCCCATTATGGTTAGGAGTCTGGGCTTATTCCAAGTGCAAGAGGAGTTCCCTACAGTTTTGGGGTTTGTTTGTTTGTTTGTTTGTTTTCAGATACTTTAATTTCTAGGAAGGATCTGAGCACTTACATTTTTCTAATCATCAATCACCCTTCCTTGCAGAATGTGAATTTTTATGTCCTTGTGAATATAAAGAAAGACAAGACTATGGTAAAAATCAATGTGAAAGCTAATAGTCGATCCATATTGGATGGAACCCCAAAGGGAGGAAAGCAGCCAGGCAAGCTCTCGAGTGTAGAGAGGAGGTGAATTGGCCACTGATACCAAAGGGATGGGGAACTTCAACATGTAATTCAGTGTGAGACCCAGGAAATAGGCACAATTACAAACATGTTTCAGTGACCTCCAGGATGGGTGCCATATCAGTCTTCTCGCTGAATGTGATCTTGTCTCCCTAATGAAGAAGGGCAATAGGCTTGAAGTCTGCCCTCTTTTGATTGATCAGAAGATAAAGTTAACATATCCTTCTTTTTGACTGTTCAGTATCTGAAATACTTTCCCATATCTGGATTTGCCCACGCTGTGTCTATGAAAGAGCACACCTTCCACTGTAGAAACTGAAGTGCCAGATATTTGCTTTCTTGGTCTCCACCTCTAGAGTCAGGTATGTGTAATAGCACGAGATGATGTCATAACAAACTCTCTAGTGTGTCTCAGGATCAAAGATGGCAGAATGATCAAGCTTCTGGGGCAACAGTATAGAAGGGCTGGTGGGGCCCAGGGTCCCATAAGTCTATGCAAGTCACCATGTCCCTTTCTCAGGAGTACTGGAGGACTCTTCCTGGCTGCCTCCCCACAAACTTAGCTTGGCAGCCTTCCCAGAGGTTCTGTGAGCCACACAATACTCTTTAATAAATGCTCCTTCAATCTGATGGAGTTGGTTTTTAGTTTTTGTAAGAACTGTGAATGATCCAGAAATTGGAAGGGAGAGGTGGCAAGTCATATAGCCCTGTAGAAAGATGGGCTATGTGTGGAAATACGGAATGTCATCTGGCTTGGTTGAGGCTGAAGGCAAAAATCCAGCTGGGGGTGTTAAGGGTTCTTGTTATGATCTGGTGAAAGTTAATCAGATCTGTGTGTATCTAGACTGAACTGCCATCGAAGACAAAGCTTCAGGGAACCAAGAGATCAATACTATTGAATAGTATGAAGGTCACAGTGAATTGAAGGACTATGAGATGCGATGATGGCTTCTTCTAATGGTAATTGATAGCTTAAATAAAAAGAAAGACATGCTCAAATTCCCAAATTCTCAGTTCAAAGCACACACTAAAAACCAGAGGCTTCTATGTCTGTGTTAAAAGAATTTATCACTTGCTGTTTAAGTATGCAGAAAGCCAAATATCAAATGTATAGTTTGACCATGAAAATTACTGAACTAAAAAGAGCTGATTCACTACAGAGAACAAACTGGAGGGGAGGTGGGAAGGGGTTGCGTTAAATAGGTGATGGGTATTATGGAGAGCATTTGTAGTGAGCACTTCCATTTGTGGAAGTGATAAATCACTAAATTCTATACCTGAAACTAATATTGCACTGCATGTTAACCAGTTGGAATTTAAATAAAAACACAGGGGAAAATGAAGGTATAAAAAAAGAAAGAAAGAGTTGAATTCACATCTTGAGCTGGTTTTCTTTTTTTCTTTTCTTTTTTTTTTAAAGATTTTATTTATTTATTTGACAGATCACAAGTAGGCAGAGAGGCAGGCAGAGAGAGGAGGAAGCAGGCTCCCTGCTGAGCAAGAGAGCCCAATGCAGGTCTCGATCCCAGGATCCTGAGATCATGACCTGAGCCAAAAGCAGAGGCTTTAACCCACTGAGCCACCCAGGTGCCCTTAAGCTGGTTTTCTTAAGAGAAAGCTGATTGGGGGAGAGTGGGCCTGGAGAATTTCAATGGGAAGATTTAGATGACTCATGGAGGCCATGACCAAGGTATGCTGCACTGAATGTTTTTTCTTTAAGAATTTATTTATTCATCTGAGAGAGAGAAAGACTGCATGCAAGCCAGGGACATGGGTTAGGAGAAAGGGACAAGCAGACTCCAGGGTGACTGCGGAGTCTGACACGGGGCTTGATTTCACAACCCTGAGAGCATGACCTGAGCCCTAAATCAATGGATGCTTAACCAACGGAGCCACCCAGGCACTCCTACTGCACTGAACTCTTGGGCAGACCCGATACCTAATTGTGGAATATAAGAATTTCCTTACATAGTGATATGATGGACCCTTGAATACTGGCAGATTCCTCTATGCCTCTTCAAACAAAACAGTATAAATAGCAGATCCTTTACTACATGGGGACTACTGAGGCTATCAAACTTGGCAAACATTGATTTTGTTCTTTTAATAATTAAACCAAGTTAAAATAACTTAAGCCAAATCTGAATAGTCATTCTCATTAGTTTTTGAACCCAAGACCAGCTCTTGCTAGACTAACCTGGTTTACTCAGAACTGCCTGAATCTTGAATTCCCACTGCGTATCCTTTGATTTTCCCTCCTCTGTGCCTGTAAGAGACCTCGGAAGGAGTGCTTTCATTTGTCAGGGTTAGCAATATTCTCAGGGTTGTGCCAGTCCTTTGGGTTTGTATCAAATTTAGTCCACAGAATATGGAACTGGTTAACCATAGTAATGACATCAAACTGATAAACTTGGAAATAGGAAATAGCATGCAGCCAAGGTGTCTTGGTAAATCACTTGGGTCTGAAGGTGAAGAATTATCCACATATAATTAGGGGGCTTATTATCTTATAAAGTTACAGGTGTGTGTGCATGTGGGGGAGTGGGGGGAGAACTGGGAAATGTTGGGATATTTTTCCACAAAATCAAAGACAGGTAGCTGTTCATTGTTTTTCTTACCATTAAGAAAGAGGTGCAAGGCTTTATAGGTCTTTTTTAAATTTTGGAAATCATATGTACCACATGTGGATGCTGAGGCAGATACTGATAATTTTCTACCAACACAGATTTCTTTTCAACAGAACCCTAACTCTGTATGACCAGCAATGTTTTCAGTTAAAAATATTCAGATATCCTTGCAGCTAGAAGTCACCAAATATCAAAGCATGGCTAATGTGTTGTAAATTCAAGATTTCTAAGAAAGATACTACCCCTTTCTGTTTCCTTCCCTCTTCCTATCTGAAGCTGTGGTAGACAATCTTTGACCATGACCATAAGGCAATAAAAATGAGCACAAATCACAAATGAAGGATAGTCGAGCAGAAATACTGAAGGATCCTGTGACACTATTGATATTAGGTAGTCACTGCACAAGCCCTGGGCTTTCTTGGTTAAAGGATTATGGTTAGAATTCTTGTTTCTAATACAATGTCTAACTGATACAAATGTGTTGTACTGACTCATTTACTGGGTGACTAGAAAGGCAGTAGCTTTGACTCAGGCACAGAGAAACTTCTCCAACTTGTCTAGGCACTAATATAGGCAATTTTCTCCCTTGGTCCATATTAGCAGAAGATCCAGTGGTGCTCAAGGTACTTGTGGCAGAAAATATATTTATGGTTCTTTGGAAAATCTGTTAGGAGAATTACAGTAGAGAACCCTTGGGTTTTAAACAAAACTACACCCTTTTAGGCAAGTAAAAATTCTTTTGCAGAAAAAACTTGTGACTTGACAATGAGTTATAGTGCATAAACCTATTTCTGGACTCTCTCTTCTATTCCATTAGTCTATTTGTCTCTCTCTGTGCCAGTACTATCATCTCTCACTTTTTATAAGTTTATAAAAATTCATGATATTTGGGAGAGTTAGTCTTTTACCCTGTTCTTCAGAAGGTTTTAATTATTCTTGGTCATATACTATTCTTGTATTTTCAACTGGCCAAGTTCCACAAAAGAAAGATTTATTGGAATTTTGATGGTGATCACACTAAATCTGTTGAACTGGGAGAAAGTGGCACGAGGATTCCAATCCATGAAAATAATATGTCTCTCCATTTGTGTAATTTTTTAGTTCTCTCAAAATTTTTATAGTTTTCTCAATAATAGTCTTGCATATTTTGAGAGACTTTTCCTTCACATCTGGTAGTTTTGATACTAATATAAATACAATTTAAATATTGTTTATTTTCTATTTGGTGGCTAGTATTTAGAAATATGATTATATATTAGCTTTGAAGAAAACTTGCTATTCTCTAAATCTTGTAATTTCTTTGTGTGGATTCTTTCAAATTTTCTATGCCTACAATTTTGTTATCTACAAATAATGCCAATCTTCTCTATCAATTCTAATTTTTCCTTATTTTACCTGTCTTACTACTCTGGCTAGGACCTATTATAATGCCAAATTAGATAAGTGTTTTAGAAATTCTTATTTTTATTAATCTCAAAGAGAATGCTTTTAATATTTTACCATTATATATATGGTTTTCTGTTTTCTCCCCTCTAAATATTCAGAAGAGTATGCTTCTGTGTACTAAAATGCAATAAATATTGTCAGATTGTTTTCTCATAAGGATGAAACAATTCACTTTTCAGCATTTTTGTCAGCAACTGGTGTTATAATACTTAAAAATATTTGTCATTCGGTTGGGTGTAAAATGATATTTTATTATTACTTTATTTGTATTTTCTCAATAGTTAGTTTCATCTTTCCATTATGTTGTTGACTATTGAATTTATCTTCTTACGAATGGTCTCTTTGTATCCTTTGTCTAAGTTTTTTTTATTTCTTCTTTCAACTTGAAAGATTTTTGTATATTAAAATTAACCCCTATATGTTCTCTACATTGCAATTATTTTTACAAACTTATTTTATCATATATAAATGTAAAACAGTTTTATAGCTAAAAACCATAAAGTCAATAAAACGTCTATTTTATTTGTGTGTCTATTTTCCCAGTCTTGTCCCCATGCTATCTTTCAAATTTTTTGTGTATAATTCTTTCTTAATTCTACATTTAAGTCTTTTAGCCATCTGGAACTTATTTCTATATATTGTGTAAGATGAAGGCCCAATTTGATTTGCTTTCAGTCACATAACTATATCGCCACCATTTATTAAATAAATCTTTCCCCACTTAAATGAAAATTTTATCTTTATAAAAATTGTCCTATGTAAATGGATTATCTATACTATTGCATTTTGAGGTCTATCCTATGCCAATAACATTTTGTCAAAGCAGATGATGCTGTGTTATTTTAGCTGCTCAGGCATATTCCCCTGTTCCCCTTCACTAATCTTATTTTTCATACTTTTCTTGGTTATTCTTGGATACTTATCCACTGGTATAAACCCTAAAATCACTTATTTAATCCTCCTTTCATCTTCTTCTTTTCTTCTGAATGGAAGAACTCTCAAGGGAATAGAGGTTTCATTAAATGTATATATTAGTTTAGGAAGATTGAGATTTTTATGATTATTAAATATTTTTCCATCTAAACTCATGATATGTGTTTCCATCCATTCCATGCCTTTGTATCCTTCATTAAGACAATTGTAATTTCTATACCCTGCTTATCAAATTATATTTATTCTTAAGCATTTTATAATATTTATCACCACTGTGAATGGAATAATTTCTTGCATATTCATTTTAAGGCTTATTTATAGGATAAAGTTATTTATTTATTTATTTACTTACTTACTTATTTTGGTATGCCTATTTTTTATCCAGCCACTTTGCCTAGAGCTCTTAAGTCAAATAATTTTCTGTTTGTAACAGGATCTCTTGGGGTTTTCTACTTCTACCTCTTCATTTTGAATGTTTATATCAGTTATTTAATTTTTTACTCTTGTCTCAATTTTAAAATTTCTAAGACAATGTTAAATAAAAATAAACAAAAATGCTGAAAAGTGAATAGCAGTCTAGTTTCTGACTTTAATAGAAAATGTTTGTGTTTTATACTATTATAAATTAATAGTATTCAGTTGTATTTTTTGTTAACTAGTCTTCATTACATATAAGTCATTTCCTTCTATTTCAATCTTACTTTTTTTGTGGTCATATTTATCTTTGTTTCCTTAGCACCTAGCTCTGCATTTAGCATATATTAAGTTTTAATAAATGCCCTATGAATGAATGAAGCATTAGTTTTTGCCCCAAACTACCTTCAGAGCTATTCATGAGTGCCACCCCTTTCAAAATGAGATGGCAGATTAATAGTTTTTGTCTCACACTTTGGCTGCTTTTAATCCTCTAGGCAGAGGTGCCAGGCTCCCTACAGCCATCCTCCACCAGAGAGGGCAATCTTATTTGATTTTTTTTTAAATAAAGGTTAAGCAACAAATTTCATCAGAAGATCTTTAATATCTGCTTCCCCCCTTAATTGCTCATTTAATAGATTATAATAACAATATTCCTGACATTCATTTGCACTTTATGCAAGTTCTGCTTTATTATTTTCAGTTTTTTTAATTAGCTCTGCTCTTTTATAATGGATTATTCCTTTGACATGTTGCTGGATTTTGTTAAAGTTTTATTCAGAGTTTATAAATTTCCTTTAAAGATTTTATTTATTTATTTTACAGAGAGAGAGATCACAAGTAGGCAGAGAGGTAGGCAGAGAAAGAGAGGGAAGCAGGCTCCCCGCTGAGCAGAGAGCCCAATGTGGGACTCAGTCCCAGGACCCTGAGATCATGACCTGAGCAGAAGGCAGAGGTTTAACCCTCTGAGCCACCCAGGCGCCCCAGAATTTATAAATTTTTATACACATCTGAGATTGATCTGAAATTTTATTCTGGATTTGGTATTAAAGTTATGATATTTATAAAATAAATTGGAGGGGGTTTCATTTTTTTCAAATGACTGGAATATTTTAAATAACACTGGAATAATTTGTTCTTTAGAGGTTAGATAAGGCTCAGCTCTGAAGCCATCTGGTTCTGGTATTTTGTCCAGTGGTAGACTCTAATTACTTTCCAATATCTGTTAGGGTAACTGGTTTATTCCTCTTAAGTTTCCTAAATTTGCCAGAAAATTATTTATTTCTTCTAGATTTTAAGATGTTTGCCATGCAGTTGCATGTAGTACTCACTGATAAATTATTTCCCTTTTATCTATAGTTTTAGAAGTGTTTATCATTCCTTTCAAAGAACTAGCTTCTGGATTTACCTGGGTTTTTGTTATTTATTTGTATTTTCATAAATTTCTTTTTCTCCTTTCATTCCTTAATTCTGTCTAGTTTCTTTTTTTTTTTTGAAATCAAGATTTTATTTCTTTGAAAGAGAGAGATAGAGGGCATGAGTAAGGGGGTGGGGGGAGGAAGGACAGAGGGAAAGGGAGAAGCAGATCCCTGCTGAGCAGGGAGTCAGATGCCAGGGCTCAATCCCAGAATATTGAGATCATGACCTGAGGTGAAGACAGATGCTAAACCAACTGAGCCACGCACGTGCCCCTCTTTCTGGTTTCTTTTTAACTTATTTTGTTGTAACTTGGAATATTTCTTAAAAGCCTAATATCCTATTGATTAAAAAAATGTTTTTTTTGTTTCATTAACCAAGGTTGATTTTTATTTTTACAACTAGAATACAGTTCTAGTGGCAGAGGTACGTTCTAAACAGTACAGAAAGAATAATCCATGAATAAAGTTTCAGAATGGAAGTGAAAACATTCTATTGACATAAGAGTGTATCAAGGAGATTAAAGTTTTTTTGTTGTTGTTTAGATTTTATTACTTAATTTGACAGAGAGAGAGAGAGAGAGAGAGAGAGAGAGAGAGAAAGATCGCACAAGCAATGGGAGCAGCAGGCAAAGGAAGAGAGAGAAAGAGACTCCTCACCAAGCTGGGAACCCAACGTGGGAGTCAATCCCAGGACCCTGGGATCATGACCCAAGCAGGAGGGAGATACCCAATCAACTGAGACAACCAAATGCCCCAAGGAGATGAAAATTAAGACAAAATTACTTTTCATTCTCTGGGGCAATGTTTTGCTATTCTCTCCTGCTTTTCACTACTGCCCTCTGAGAAAAAAAAAAAAAAGATCTAATGTTTAAAATTAAGTTTCTCCCTGATAAGACACATTAACTGCTAAGAAATAATATGTTATCAGGTAGAGTTGAACTTTGAAGGATCCCAAAGCATTTTAAAATCTAAGGTTTTTCACCCATTCCTTTGCCTTCCTCCAAGAACAAATTTTTGCCTTTTTGGGAGTGATATTATCCTTGCTGAGAACATATCCTTTGGGTATAGAACATAAGAGAACCTTGACCCATAGTAGGTTATTTCAGATATTCAAAAAAGCTGGTAGTACTTAAGGTTCTGGAGCAAAATGAAGATTCACAGGCACTGACAAGCTTCAGAAATACTCTTACAGATCCAAAGAAGAAAAGCCACAGTCTGGTGTTTGCTAATATTTGTGGAGGCCACTGAATATAGATCTGAGGCAGTTTAGCAGAAGTCATATATCTAGAAGGCATAGGAAGTGGCACTACATGTGAAGAACAAATGCGACTATGATGATCTTGGGCATGTTTGCCTTTGGACCACCCCTTACTTTTCCCCAGCTTTTATCTAAATAGCAAGAGCTGTATAGCCCAGTGGGCTATCCCCGTCTCTGGGCACTGGTAAGAAGATCTCCTTCCTTTGTTCCTCCAGCCAACCCAAGGTTAAGAGTTTCCTTCTCTAATCTCTCAGTTGCCTCACTATTCCCTATTATCTTTTCAACTTTCCCATAATCTGTGTGACCAATTCCCTGCATTGAATACCTTCTGTTTTTAGATAGTCAGACCTTAATAGAGCAACTAATTGGATAATCCCCAATTCAGCATGGATGCATAGTGGAAGGCATTTATGAGAAATGAGAGAGAAAAGTAACATAATTATAGAAGTCAATTTTAGACTGCTTAGCCAGAGGGAAAGAACAGATTATAGTTTATACTTAGAAATCACAAACAAGCACATCCACAATAATCTGTTTACATCTTGGTACCATATTGTAATGTGTATTATCAGTTTAATACATTTATCTTAGTAGGGCATAGGTATAGGCACAATGTCTCATTCAAAGCTTAGATGCCCAGTACTTAGCACAATGCGTAGCATATACTAGGTGCTCAATAAATGTATATAGAATGAGTGGAAGATAATGCATAGACAAGGGTGTTAAATTATTTTTAAGAGTCAGTCTATTTCTAAGAGTTCTTAACTTGGAATCCACAGACTCCTGTGGGTATCTATGGAGAGATTTCAGTGGGCTAATAAACTAGGGTGAGTAAAAATGTCATCTTTATTCTCAGTAACTTGTAAGGAAAAAATTGGCATTTCTTCACTATGAGTACAGGAAACAATCCCTAAGAGTTTTTGGAGTACCTGTTACCAGTGGAAATCAGTTATACTTTTGTAGCACATTATGGTTGTTGCAGCTATCTCAAAATATTATTCATACCCAAAATCACTGCAAAATTTAAGTAATCAGCTCTGCCTCTAGCCATTGCTATTTAGCATGTTAATAAGATACTGCATGAAAAATTTGTTTTTTTGATAATTGTATTTCAACATGGCTTCCTTTCAAATCCCTGCCTCTTCCTTTCCCTTTTTTAGATTTAAAAACATTATTCTGAGAAGAGGTCCATAAGTTTCATGAGACTACCAGAGAGGTAGTTTCAGAAAAGGTTAAGAAGCCCTACAAGTTGATAACCCTGGACTGTGGTGTTAGACCTAGATTTAAATTCCAAGTGTGCTTCTTAAGTTCGTGTACTTGGGCTAGGTGCAGATTCCTCATTTGTTAGTGGAGACAGTCACTAACTGCTAGGGATGTGGCAAAGATTAACATGTCAAGTTTTCAGTCCAATACCTGGTGTAGTTAGTGTTAAGCTATACAAGCATAGGCACTATAAGTCACACAGGTAAAAGGCAGAGTGCTTGGCGAACAAGTGCTAGTCGAACTGGGGTCTCAATTTGAAGACTGAAAAAAGGAACTGTCAGATGAATACGTTGACAAAATAGGCCAAGTCTGGAGGGCCAGTTAAAACAATGGGGTTTAATATTCCTCATATTTGTCGCTACATCTTTTGGGAACACCGTAATGAACCAATTAATTAATTACAACCAAGTATGTTCTTCATTGTAAGAGAGTATTCTTCGGGGTCCCTTTTAGGAATCTAAATATAAGAGGCACTTTACAATGAAGATGAGCTCTTTCTTGGGTGGCTTTTCTGCCTTTCCAGATACAGAGAATGTTAAGTTCCTTCAAATTCTTTTATTGGCAGTACTTTGGGAAGACAGAGACTTGTAAGGAAGGTATACAATGCTTTTAAAGGGCGAGGGAGTTATCTAGGTTCATAGTTGAACAGCAATTCCTAGTTCTAAGCAATAAACAGAAGGCAGGCAGGCTTTACACAACCCTGTCAAAAGAACTCAAGCAAAGGTTGAGGTTGATTGATAGAGGAAAATGTCTAAAAGGCATAAGCTCTGAGGGATTTGAAGTCCGTCAAATTCCAAAGGCATGACCTCATGCCAACCTCCTTAAGATTATGAGAGCCAAGGAGGGCACATATAGTACACTGTAGCTTAGGAATTCGGGGTTCAGTTTCAAATATGAAAAGTAAGTAACTAAATGAGAGAGAGAAATGGGCAGCACCTTCTTGCAAAGGAATAGTTTTTAAAAACAGAGAAGGGAGGGGCTAGGTTCTCTAAATTCTCCCTTAGAAAGGAAACAGAAAATTTTAGTTTCTGCAGATACTGCTGATGAAATGTACCCACTATCTTCAGTTTAAATCAAGTGACGAGGCCAAGAATTGTCCAAATAACTAGAGTTTTCCATAAAACTCATTTCCCTATACTGATATAAAGAAGGGAACTCAATTCTCTTCAGGGTATTATAGTCAAGGAGAGAGTGAGTGTTGTGATTCTCCAGAGAGGCTACTTAAATAACACGTGAGTGAAGCCCACAGAGCTATTAGAGAGAGGATGGAGGTCTTCTTTCTGGTAAAACACTTGCAGTCATTAAATTTGCTTTGCCAAATATTTATCTGAACCTCCATTTCAAGCCAGAGGGATCAATGATTTATCAGCAGAAAGAAAAAGGATTAACTAAAGAATTAAACTAAATTTAGACTACCTTAAAAAATACCCCAAAACAGCCTGTGCAAGAACTGCTGAGGTCTTTTCTAGAACTGGTTAATTCTATCTTTTGATGATCACTTCTGGCTGACAAAGCTACCTATTATACCATCTTGGTATTTCTACCTTGGAGAGGAAATCAAAAAGGGTTGAAGAGAAAAAAAATAGAGTAAGCCTGTCAACTAACTAAAATGGCACCTGTCCAAACATACATTTGGATGAAATGACAGAAGAACATCTGATATGCAGGGCCTGTCAGTGAACATCTAAATAACAGTGCTTTCCACAGCAACCTCTATGCTTAAGTTTACACTTAAAATATACATGTCTAGACGCTCAGAAGAGACTAGAGTTGAGTTAGCACAGCCACTGATGTTTCTCACACTTGAACTCTGGTTCGTGACACACTAATAGTGCACTTATTACACGTGCTGCCTTCATGTCATCCCAAACACATAGGACAGGAAAGAGAGGCATATCTCCTGCTCTTGTAAGCCATCTGGAATTATGGGTTTGCATCAAAAGCAAAGAAAGGTCATGTCACTGATCTCATTTAGAAGCACAAGACTCTCAAAGCCTTTGAGAATGGGAAGTGTGTGACAGTGTGGGAGAGGGTTTCTGTACAGGACATTATCAGAGACGTTATTGTAAAGTTTCTATTCCCAAATCCATATGAGCTCCTCTGAAAAAAAGAACATGATCTCGCCAGTCATTCTGCAAAGTTAGTAATTTGGTGCCACCCTATATAGACTTCACCTGGCCAAACAGACAGAAAGATGCTAAAGAATAGAGGACCAGCCCAGTGCTAGAATGATGTCCACCTTACGCCAGGTATGGGACAAACTGGATCAAACTGAAGGAAGATTTGGGGTGCAACACAACTTCCCTCTCTAGAGAAGGAAGTGGCATTATGGGAAGTGCAGTGAATCCTGGAAATCTCACTAATTGAAGTTTTCCGATTTCTGGTGTATGAGGATTAGAGGCACATGCAGGTCTGGGAAAACATCACATAGTCCTTCACTTTCTGCTGCCACTCTCAACCCAAAGCACCCCCCCCTTTTTTTAAAGATTTTATTTATTTATTTGACAGAGAGAAACACAGCTAGAGAGGAAACAAGCAGGGGGAGTGAGAGAGGGAGAAGCAGGGTCTCTCCAAGCAGGAAGCCCAGTGTAGGGCTTGATTCCAGACCTCCAGGATCATGACCCAAACCGAAGGCAGACACGCAAAGACTGAGCCACCCAGGTGGCCCAGAAAGCCCCCCCCCCTTTTTTAAAGATTTTATTTATTTATTTGACAGAAACACAGCAAGAGAGGGAACACAAGCAGGGGGAGTGAGAGAGGGAGAAGCAGGCCTCCCGCCAAGCAGGGAGCCCAATGTGGAGCTCATTTCGGGGTCTCCAGGATCATGACCTGAGCCGAAGGCAGTCTCTTAACCAATTGAGCCACCCAAACACCCCCCCTTTTTTTTCATAAAGCCGTTTTTAAATGAAATATCATGAGATGGTTTTTATCTCAGTTCTACATTCTCTATGATGGACCTTCTGGCTATTTTCCTTTGAGAAACTCATTAAGCTCATCACATTGTAATGTTTGAGAGCTCTTTCTGCTCCTATCTTTGTATTTCTTTCCTTTATTTTTATTCTCTTACATTTACTTTGGTTCCCTCAGACTACTGTAAACAATGCCCCTCCCTTAGGTTAGATAACGTGGCAAAACAACTGCAGAGCCACTTAAATTATCACTGAGGGAATAAAGGTAGCCAAGTTGCAGCTAACACACTCACAGACACACACTGGTTTCCTGCCATATCCAAACAGCAGTTTTTATCTGCTGGGACTGCCAGTATTGTCAACACTCTACATCCTCTCAACTCCCTCCCACATTTCCAGGGGAGGCTCCTGGACTCTTACATTGCGGTGTTACTTCTAGCTTCTCTGCTGCATGCACTCCGAAACATGCCAGCTTCCTGCTCCACAGAACAAACACATGGGCACTTACAGGTCTAAGAAGAGCTTTATAAGCTGGGAGAAATTGCCTTCGAGACTAATCACTTTTTAGGGAGCCATTTTTGGGAAACTTAACACCACCGCCATTTGCTGCTAAATAAACTCAAAGAACCTGACTGGGACTGAAACAAGCTGGCTGACTGAACTCCGTATTTTTTTAGAGCCAGGATTTTCTAACATTTGGGTAGTAATGGAATACAGAGGTGCCTATTAACACCGAGCCCGCCAAAACAGTATGTCCAGAAGCAGAAGCAGTGAGTTGCTCCCTCTGAGATGATTGACACCTTCTTGTTCCAGCCGTCTGGACCCACTGAGTGGCTTTTTTTTTTTTTTTTAAAGCACACCATAAAGACTTGGGGAAAAAAAGATTTATTTATTTATTTGGGGGGGTGCTCAGTAGGAGAGAGACAGAAAGAGAGGGAGAGACAATCCTAAACAGACTTCCTACTGAGCGTGGAACCCCATGCAGGGCTTGATCCCACGACCCCGATCACAACTTGAGCTGATAGCAAGAATCAGATACTCAATTGACTGAGCCATCCGGATGCCTCCATAAAGACTTTTCTATCTACTAAATACAAATTGCAGAGGACTGACCTTAAATATCAACTATTTAAGTTGTTAGCAGTGGAAATATTCTTAAAGTCAATCTGTAGAATGTCACGAGAAAAGCAGATAGAGCTGTTCTGGTTGAAATGGGAGAAGAGTTGGCATCCCCCAATATCCACAGAACTCTAACAAAAGCTCTGTGGAACTCTTCAATGGAAACAGCCTTGATATCAGAATCTCAACCCAGTTTTCAAGCCATAGTTCTGGCTCATGGAGGTGTTTTTTATGTGGTTCCTCAGTGCTTTAAACACTGTTGTACTCATTTTGACATTTAGAATCAATATATTTTTGTAGAATCAACACATTTAAAAAAGGATATTATTTTTTCATTTATTTGAAAGAGAGAGAGAGCAATTGAACATGAGTCGGGGGAGGGGCAGAAGGAGAGGGAGAAGTAGGCTCCCCACTAAGGAGGGAGCCCAACATGGGACTCGATCCCAGAACCCTGGGATCATGACCTGAGCCAAAGCCAGACACTCAACCAACTGAGTCAACTCGGCACCCCGTGGAATCAACATATTTTTGTATGAAGTCATGAATGTCAGGCTTTGCTTAAAAACTAAGAAAATGAGGATGGACAGTGACTCCAAATCCCCAGGCCACCATTTACCACTGGTATGATGCTTTGGCAAGATACTTAAGTTTTCTGTGCCTCAGTATGCTCATCTATAAGATGGGAATGACAGTGTTTACCATGTGAGGTTACCATAAGAATTCAACCAATAAGCACCTAAACTCAATGCCTAGCACATGACGGATGCTGAGAACTGTTTGCTATTATTGGCATAGCAGGTTTATAGTTTACAATTGAGGTCCTTGCTACTCACTATTGCCTTTCGCCAAATCTGGACACTCATTTAGGGCACCTGTCTTCCCCCACTGAGCTTATGGCCCCTGGGAGCACTGATCTGGCCTATCTCATTTTACAGTTCAGACAACAATAATGCCCTGGGTCACAGCGATGGCAGGATAAGAACCTGGATTTTCTGAGTGCAGGTTCAGCATTGTTTTGTCTAGCACATATCGGCATTTCTCAAACGGGTTTCCAAGGAAGTGATCTTCAGAATCTGTAAGAATTCTTTCCCTTAAGAATATGTCTATATTAGATAGACATTTGGGAAATCCTACGCTACACTGAACTACCACTGGAATGTCTGAGATTTCACAGTAATAGATGTCTTCAGTTGTTCCTGCTTTGTTGTCAGTCTTGGAAAAGGAGAACTATTATGGCACATCTCACTAGTAAGCAACTGGGGATATGTTGTTAGCTGGATATATCCCCTGAAATGTAACGTGTAGACACAGACAAAACCTAGTAAGCAGTGAGTGGTTCTGACTCCTCCAAGTCAACCTCACCATGGGACCTATAGTCAAGGGCACAGAAGGAAAAGGTCACAAGAGAGTGCCCAAGGTGAGGGCACCAGTGAAGCCAGGGAAAGAGTATCTTTCTCCTCAATTTTTAACATTGACTTTAATCTATTAATAATACTGCAAAGTAGCTCAGCAGAGGGAAGTAGGCATGGCTGCCAGACGACTTGGGTTCAAATCCCCAGGCCACCATTTACCACTGGTATGATGCTTTGGCAAGATAACTTAAGTTTTCTGTGCCTCAGTATGCTCATCTATAAGATGGGAATGACAGTGTTTACCATGTGAGGTTACCGTAAGAATTCAACCAATAAGCACCTAAACTCAATGCCTAGCACATGACGGATGCTGAGAACTGTTTGCTATTATTGGCATAGCAGGTTTATAGTTTACAAACCACTCTCGTTTCCATTTCTTCCATGTAACAAAGCTGTGAAGTAAGCCAGAAGAACCATACCCATGTTGACAGACAGGCAATCTGAAGACGTTAAAGAAATAGCCCATCTGTAGTCATGCATGGGGTAAAGGAGAAAGCTAGTGCTAGAGCTTAGGTTTTCTGCCTCAAGATCCTATGTTCTTTCTACTACTCACAATGCCTTAGAAGGCTTTCTGCAGTAGGAATGCTTTTCAAGGACTATTTTGAAGGATAGATGTCAATGAGACAGGGAAGCTGAAGGACTCCATAAAAATCTGCTTTTTGCTCCTTTTCCTGCTTGTACTCTTGTGAGGACCTACACCCGCACTTTACACTCACTGTGCAAAGAGAGTATGTCATCCTTGTAAGGGACAAAAAGTTAATGATTTCTTTAGAGTCTTCCAGCACAGTAGACAACCCTGAAGGAAGGACCAGGGAAGAATCTCAACGCCAAGGCCCCTGGCTCCAAGGAGTAAGTGACTTATCACAGATACCTAGACGCTTGTCCTTGTTCTAACTGGTTTCTGGATGCCTGAGAGGACATGCAGGCCAGACCACAATCCTCAGTAAAAACCTCAGACCCCATGGGACACCTGGATGGCTCAGTCAGTTAAGTGTCTGCCTTCGGCTCAGGTCATGATCCCAGGGTCCTGGGGCTGAGTCAGGCTTCCCGCTCAGCAGAGAGTGTGCTTCTCCCTCTGCTTTCTCCCCTGTTCATGCTCTCTCTCTCTAAAGTAAATATCTTAGAAAAAACAACAACAAAACCCAAATCTCCAAGCAAAGATGAGATGCTGTCTCCTTTCATTTCTGTCTCTCAGACAGTGTATTTATCTGCACTCTCTTTATACCTTCAATAAGTTCTTTTCTCATTTCCAACTGGCTTATGCTTGACTTCTACCCTGCATGTAGCCAAGGACCCTCCTGGCTGGTCCTGTGGGGACCCCCCACCCCCGCCGGGACCTCAGACCTGGCCTGCCTGCATCATCAACGCATGTCAACACATGTGGTGGGAGCAAATCACTTAAAGTTGGTGCTTCCAAGGGAACCAGCAAAAGCAGGTGTAAAAACAGAGGATTTATAAAGAAAAATGATAAACAAGAACACACTGAGGAAAATCCTCATTTTAAATTAAAAGTGCCCTGAAGGGCATGGTGCTGCAACGACAGGCAGATCCTAGGTGGTAGCAACAGTTTCCATGGGGGATCCAAGGGCCCTTCTATGGCACCCTGGTGGATTTCTGAGCTTGATCAGCTCATCCAGGGAGGGAGTGCATTGTGGGGGCTGGGCAGGGGGCTGGAGTGGGAGGAGAAGAGACCCCTGCCACTGAGCTAGAGACTCTGCACACTGCTGGTGACAGAGATAAGTAAGGCAACAGCCAACATTTCCCAGGCAAAGTAGACTGTCAGATTACGGGACTTCCACTGGTGAAAGCCTCAGGATGCTTTTTATGGTATTTCCTAAATTACTGCTTTGGATTCTAGAAATTTTATGTTGGAACTAGGTATGCAGCATGCTCATGGGAAATAGATGTTGAGGAGTCTGTTTAGGACTACAGTTTGGGCCTATAGGCCGTAATAGGAAATTGGCACTGGCCTGCACCGAATATTTTCAGTTTTATTAACACCTGAATAGGCCCACAGTTTTACTTCTTTTAAGGGAAGTGTTGGGGAAAAGGCCAGTCTCTTTATGTTGTTTTTAGTACTCAAGGCATTTGCTTCTCCCTTTGCATTTCCAGGCTCCCTCCCCATGCCTAAATGTCCACTTGCTCTACCGATTCACCCCCACCCCTATGTACCCTTCCCCACATACTAGGTCTGGTTGAAGCTCGGCTTTCCTTTCCCTGCAGCTACTTTCTATCCTCCGAGAGAGAATTTTTTTCCTCTAGCACAACATGGTGAAGAATGCTGGAGAAGAAATTTTTTTATCTTCTTACCTTGAAGACGTCCTGCCATCCCTCCTCCCAGGTGCAGGACACTAAGCTCCACTCTCCATCTTTATGTCTTTTTCCTGTAGGACTGCCAGATAAAATATAGTAAGTGCAGTTAAATTTGAATGTCAAAGAGACAAAAATAATTTTTAAACATAAATGTCCCAAATATTGCATGAGACACAGTAATACTAAAAAAAATAAAAATAAAACAAACCACAAAAATTATTCACTGCATATCTGAAATTCAAATTTAACTACATATCCTGCATTTATTTTTGCTAAATTTAACAACCTTATTTCCCTGGGAAAGTGCCTACTGAAGAGAAAAGAGAATAATACTGGCAATTTAAGTTTTTTTTTTTTAGTTGAACAATGTAATAAATATATTAAAGACAATTTTTTAAGGAAAGAAAAATAAGTACATTAAACTGATCATTTCAAGCACACACACACAGTTTCCATTTTTTCCACAGTTTCAAGTTTTTGTCCCTGTAATTTTTCTTGTTATGTAAAAGAATATGAAATGGGACTAAGGTTTGCTGTTTAGTTAATAGTACTAATGTTAATCTCCTGGCTTTGATAGTGTGCTACAGTTTTATAATTTGTAACATTAAAGGAAGCAGGGTCAAGAGCATTATGTGAATCTTCTACACTATTTTTGGAAGACTTTTAAGTCTCAAATTATTTCAAGATAAAGTTACAACAACAACAAAATAAAAACCAAGTCCCTCGTAAGAGGCCATTTTATGGTTGTTAGCTGTTCTCTGCTACTTCCCACCACAATGCTCCATGAGACAGTGACTCTCAACATTGGTAGCCCAGGGAACCTAGAGAATGATAAGCACATCAGAGTGCTCAGAAAACGTTTCTGTTTTTGTTTTTGTTTTTTTAAGATTTTTTTGTTTATTTTAGAGAGGGGGAGGTGGGGCAGAGGGAGAGACATTATCTCAAGCAGACTCCCCGCTGAGTGTAGAGTCTGATGTGGGGCTTGATCTCATGACTTTGAGATCATATCCTGAGCTGAAATCAAGAGTCTGATGATTAACCCACTGAATCATCCAGGCAGCCCCCAAATGTTTCTGTTTCTATGTTTGTTGTACTTGTTTATTTCTTAGATGATGACGTACTGTTTTAAGTTACATTGGTTGGTTGATGAATGCTTCTTTGGCGACAAGATGGTAGGACCCCCCACTTTTTTTTTTTTTAAGCTGTCCCAGAGTGGAACACAAGAATACTGAGAGCTCTGATTTTATTTTCCTAATCGGGTTCAACCCTGTTATTGGTTTTACAGCTGTAAGCACTACCAGTTAGCATTTATTAATGCCCACTCAGATTCATATTCAAAAACAGGAAACGCGATCTGCTCCTGTCGGTGCATTTTTAGACACGGTCTTTCAAAGTCTGGAGTTGTGTGCTAAATGTCAGGCCTTTCTAGCACAGCAGGGAGTTGAACCCCTCAGAGGTAGCTGGGTACAACAGCCACTCTTTAGTCACCTGGACTACCCTATGTGCTCTCTGACCTATGGTCTTCCATTGTCCAATTCCTGGTTTCTGCTCTCTTTAAGTCACATAGCTTCTATGTCTCAGTTCCCTCATGTGGAAAGATGGAGATGATAATATCACAAAGCACGGTTGTGGTGTGGATTAGATAAAATAACATGCAAGTAACCATCATACAAAAAGTACTCAATAAATGTGCATTTCTTTGTTTCCTTTGGTTCCTTTTGGGCCACGTAGTCTTTTCTGCCATTAACAACAGATAATAGGGCTTGACGCTAAAAACACCTGGTATCATCCCAAAGCTACAAACTGTATGTTCAGCCTAAATGGTACTGTTTCTAAGTTTTACTTTTTAAAAGAGTAAGATAATATAAAATGTCTTAATGAACTATGAAACATATAAAAATATACTCAGTATTATAAAACTGATCAACAGGAAATATGCTGATGGAAGTAATCAATTAAATATTTCCCAGGTAGTTTTGTCTTTTATAGGAAGTTTTTAAAGAGATAGATTGCACAATTCAGGTCTCTTTGAAAGCTGTTAGAGCATATTTGTGATGATGACTTCTTTTTGATTAGTTTACTCCTTGTAAACAGTGAGGTGTTCAATGAAAATTTATTATTGATCATGATAATTAAGATGACAAAGGTACTTCCTACTGATATTCATTTTTAAAAGATTAACTCTCTATATTTTATCCTCCTTAACTTCTGCAATCTTATTTAAAGCTATAATAATAATAGCAGTAGCAGCAGCAGCAAAGATTTATTGAGTACTTACTACATGTCAGACAGTATTCTAATTCCTTTACATGCATTAGCTTATTTAATTCTCCCCAAAGCCCTATTTAATGATAACAGCTACTGGTTCTATAGCATTTACTATGTGCTAGACATTGTTTAAGCACTTTATACATATTAATTCACTTAAGCCTTACGGCAGATCCGTGATTAAGGGAAAACTGTTAATCCTTTATAGGGAGGAGAAGAAAAGTAGGCTCTAGAGATGTCAGTAACTCGCTGAAAACTACACAACTCAGTACTGGGCAAGTCATGATACCAGGAAATAGCAAATGTCATTCCATCACTTCTCTTCATTCTTGGTCCTCCTTGATTTTGTGGTTGCCCAACAAAAGAACACTTTATATTGCATTAAAAGCCCTAATAACAAATATACCAACCATTAAAAGAGACTTCAAATCACCATTACAGAATTGCTAAAATGATAATATCCTGAATGGGCTTGATCTGCTGCTTTTGTCATTTTCAGCATTTTGTTGGTCTCTTTTTCTGTGTGTGTGTGTGTGTGTGTGTGTGTGTGTGTGTGTGTGTGAAGGAGAGAGAGATAAGGAGAGGAGGGAAGGGAAGGAGGGAATGAATTACATGAATCTACTGTAGCCAAAACAGGAGTTAGCCAACACACCAAGAACGGCAGAATCTGGGTCTTTGATGACACTGCTGAGCAGCGGAACTAAACAGTCCTAGAATCACCACACCTCTCCTATATTAGTAATAGTCTCACTGTGCAAGCAATCTTCAGTTTGGGTTTCTATACATAAAGCTGAAAACACCTTAACAGATACAGATACATTAACCACACGCATATTTCCTACCATATTTCTGTGTCTACTTCAACTTTCTTGTCTTGGTGTACTTTCCAGAGATGCACACACACAAACACACAACACACAACACACACACACACACACCCCTCACCCAGGAGGTCCACTATGAATCAGTGTACTACCAATGCCTAAATCTCAGTGGCTCAAAACATCATTTATTTCTTGCTCATGCCTCTTGCCTGTATCTGTCATGCATTGGCCTCTTGTGACAATCCCTCTGAGACCAAAGCTGATGGAGAACACTAACTAAAAATCGGCATGTCATTGTGGCAGGAGGGAAAGAGAAGTTCAGAGGATGTCATTCTGGAAAATTAACGCTCCAGCCCAGCAGTGACCCACACCATTGCTGCTGACAGCCTACTGGCTAGAACTAGTCACACAACCCAATCCAACCTCAGGAGGGCCAGGAAATGCAGTGAGACCATTCACGCCTTTCCTTCCCGAAAGGAGAAGTAGAATAGCCCTAAAGACCACCAATGCTTACAAGGTACTGGAGGAAACTCCTAAATATGCTATTCACCTAGGGAAGGGAAATGGGGCATAGAATGTATGTGTGGGAAAGGGATTTTTTTTTTCAGCATTTAGATTTTTCTTAAACTTTAAAAGACTAAAGTATAAGACACAGAGATGAGCACATAAATCATAAATGTACAGCTCAATGGATTATCATTAATTATCACCCAGATGAAGAAATAACACATTGTGATCCCTCTATTTTCTACTTCCATCCTTCTAATAATAAAAGGTATCCTAATTTTGGTTTTGTACCTCAAAATCCCTTTCCCCACCCCTTTCCCCAACCTGCCTCCTCTCTAGCGACCACTAGTGTGTTTTCTGTATTTAAGAGTCTGGGTTTTGTTCGTTTGTTTTTTAGATTCCATATATACGTGAAATTGTACGGTATTTGTCTTTCTCTGTCAGATTTATTTCACTTAGCATAAAAGTTATTTTGATTTTTAACACCATAGGTTAAAAATGAAAAAAAAAGAAATATTTACAGATTTATCAGGAGGGAAGTAAAAGATAATGTCCCCTCCAGGTTTCTCTAAATGGGGGAGGGAGCAAGACTCATGACGTACAGGTTATTTGGGATAACAGAAAGTTCCAGGAGGTAAAGAGTGGGTAAGAGATGTAGGTGGATCAAAGGAGAACTGGGTTCTGAAACTTGCATCATGGAAGGTTCTGTGAGTGGGGGAGATGGTACCTGTGTCATGTATGCTTCAGGGTGTCAGGACCTCTGATATTGTAGTATATGGCTCTCTGCAACTTATCAATGGACTTCTTGGCTTTGAAGCCTTGGGACCCAGACTGCAGCTGACTGGAATGTTGAGAGGCTTCTCCATGGCAGTTATGCTTGAAAGATGACAGAAGATCAGGCTCAACACTGGCACACGGAACACTCGACACAAGGAAGGAAGGGACAGCAACCACTCGGGACGAAGGACCAGGTTCCATTCCAGTCCATTTCTAGGAACCCTGGGATTCCAGTTCTATATAATGTGGAGGTAGTAAGGGTAGCAGCGTTGGTGCTAAGGGACCCAGTAATAACTGCTTTGGGATGTCCTCCCAGCTAGGGAGATAGGGGCACAAAACTGGATACAATTTAGTTTAAAAAACAAAACCAAATCATGAATTTTGTCCCTCTGCCAGGTGGGCTGGGAATGCACACTCGTCTTCACAATGCAGTTCTACCTTTCTCTATGCTGTTGATGTCCAGAGCCTAGCTGTCCTGAAGGAAAGGGGCGAGAGGACATATAACGAGTGCATCACTCGGTGTTTAATCATGAGGTACATATATGTACATATGTACCTGTATCTATGATTGAAAATACACATGAATTCTTAGGAGTGGACACACACAATTAGGGGGGGCCTAGCGAGGCTCTCTCCACAGTGATGTCTTATCCAACGCTGGCCATCGAAACCCATAAGCCAGTCAAAAAGGGAAGCTCACGAGGGCAGGCTAGAAGCCCCAGAAGCAGGAGCTGGAACACCACGTGCGCAGACTGAAACCCATGTCCTGTTTGTTTCCCCTGACCTTATTGAAGGGACTCTGCAGAAAGGGAGAGAAACCCCAGGTCCATCAGCAGCTTTACCTGTGCATGAAAGGGATGATAGACAGCGACGGGTTTCACACTTCAAGATGGCTGCCGTCCCCTTGCCTTCTTCTATTTCTCACGATAGAACATCCGGTGGAGCCCATACCAACCTGAAACATACAAGGAAAAGGAATCCTGGGAAATGTAGTCCAGCCTGGCCAAGTATACAGATTACAAAGCGGTCACTGTGAGCAGTGAGTAAGCCTTATTAAAGCCTTACAGGATGGCCCGTATTTGGGAAGTGTTTGGTCTTTAGACCAATACCCTGTTTTCTGTTCCCTCCTTCCCCAGCTGCTTTCTGCTCTTCCTGAATCCCCACTTAGTTAGTCCATGTTCCCTGAGAAGCAGTTACCAAGATCCAGTAAATCTGCAAGAAATTAATTTGGGGAAATGACTGAAAGAAAAGGGAGGAAGCAGGGAGCGGCTTGAAAAACCATCAGATGGTTTTTGCAAATCCAAGGCAGTTTGGGCAAAGCTTCCTGCAGAAGAGTTTTATACTTCCCACCAAAAAGCTTA